>CAUYRH010096008.1:0-28162 GCA_963574655.1 Perodicticus potto | reverse complement strand
ATAAATGTAATTCAGCACATAAACAAATTAAAAAATAAAGACCATATGATTCTCTCAATTGATGCAGAAAAAGCTGTTGACAATATCCAGCATCTCTTCATGATTACAACACTTAAAAAATTGGTATAGAAAGGACATTTCTTAAACTAACAGAGGCCATCTATAGCAAACCCACAGCCAATATTGTATTGAATGGAGTTAAATTGAAGTCATTTCCACATAGATCGGGAATCAGGCAAGGTTGCCTATTATCTCCTCTGCTCTTCAACATTGTAATGGAAGATTTAGCCATTGCAATTAGGGAAGAAAAGGTGATCAAGGGTATCCATATAGGGTCAGAAGAGATCAAACTTTCACTCTTTGCAGAAGATATGATTGTATATCTGAAAAACACCAGGGATTCTACTACAAAACGTTTAGAAGTGATCAAGGAATACAGCAATGTCTCAGGCTACAAAATCAACACCCATAAATCTGTAGCCTTTATATATACCAACAATAGCCAAGCCGAAAAAACAGTCAAGGACTCTATTCCTTTCACAGTAGTGCCAAAGAAGTTTACCTATGTGAAAGATCTCTATAAAAAGAACTGTGAAACTTTAAGGAAAGAAATAGCTGAAAATGTTAACAAATGGAAAAACATACCATGCTCATGGCTGGGAAGAATTAACATTGTTAAAATGTCTATACTACCCAAAGCAATATATATTTTTAATGCAATTCCTATTAAAGCTCCATTGTCATATTTTAAAGATCTTGAAAAAATAATACTTCGTTTTATATGGAATCAGAACAAACCTTGAATAGCCAAGACATTAATCAGAAATAAAAACAAAGCAGGAAGAATCACACTACCAGACCTGAGACTGTACTATAAATCGATAGTGATCAAAACAGCATGGTACTGGCGCTAAAACAGAGGTAGATGTTTGGAACAGAATAGAGAACCAAGAGATGAATCTAGTTACTTACCATTACTTGATCTTTGACAAGCCAATTAAAAA
Organism: Perodicticus potto; assembly: GCA_963574655.1. Lineage (NCBI taxonomy): Eukaryota > Metazoa > Chordata > Mammalia > Primates > Lorisidae > Perodicticus > Perodicticus potto. The sequence goes on along the minus strand of CAUYRH010096008.1, from coordinate 27,158 downwards.
CATTCAGTGGGGAAAAGACTCCCTATTTAACAAAAGGTGCTGGGTGAACTGGCTGGCAACCTGCAGAAGACTAAAACTGGACCCACACCTCTCACCATTAACTAGGGTAGACTCTCACTGGATTAAACATTTAAACTTAAGACATGAAACTATCAAAATATTAGAAGAAAGTGCAGGGGAAACTCGTGAAGGAATCGGTTTGGGTAAATATTTTATGAGGAGGACTCCCCAGGCAACTGAAGCAGTATCAAAAATACACTACTGGGACCTGATCAAACTAAAAAGCTTCTGTACAGCCAAAAACATAGTAAGTATAGCAAGCAGACAGCCCTCAGAATGGGAGAAAATATTTGCAGGTAATGCCTCCGACAAAGGTTTAATAACCAGAATCCACAGAGAACTCAAACTTATTAGCAACAAAACAACAAGTGATTCCATCTCAGGGTTGGCAAAGAACTTGAAGAGAAACTTCTCTAAAGAAGATAGGCGCACAGCCTACAGACACATGAAAAAATGCTCACCATCTTTAATCATCAGAGAAATGTAAATCAAAACTACTTTGAGATACCACCTAACTCCAGTGAGATTAGCCCAAATGACAAAATCCCAAAATCAGAGATGTTGGCGTGGAGGTGGAGAAAAGGGAACACTTCTATACTGCTGGTGGGAATGCACACTGATATGTTCCTTTTGGAAGGATGTTTGGAGAGTACTTAGAGATCTATTTTTAGAAAGTATTCTCTAAGTATTGCCATTCAGTCCTATAATTCCTTTACTAGGTATATACCCAGAACACCAAAAATCACAATATAACAAAGACATCTGTACCAGAATGTTTATTGCAACCCAATTCATAATTGCTACATCATGGAAGAAGCCCAAGTGCCCATCGACCCACGAATGGATTAATAAATAGTGGTACATGTATACCATGGAATACTATGCAGCCTTAAAGAAAGATGGAGACTTTGCTTCTTTCGTGTTTACATGGATGGAGCTGAAACATAGTCTTCTTAGCAAAGTATCTCAAGAATGGAAGAAAAAGTATCCAATGTACTCAGCCCTACTATGAAGCTAATTTATACGTTTCATATGAAGGCTATAACCCAACTATAGCACAAGAATATGGGGAAATGAGGAAGGAAGGGGAGGGGAGGGGGGAGGTTGGGGTGGAGGGAGGGTAATTGGTGGGGCCACACCTATGGTGCATCTTAGTAGGGTACAGGTGAAACTTACTCAAGGCAGAATACAAATGTCTTCATACAATAACTAGGACAGTGCTATGAAGGCTATGTTAAGTAGTTTGATGAAAACATTTCAGATTGTATACGAAACCAGCACATTGTACCCCTTGATTGCACTAATGTACGTAGCTATGATTTAATTAAAAAAAATTTAAAGAAAGAGAAATTGAATACTTCCCATACAGACATGATGAGGTCTCTAAAAACCTAAAGTTATTATAGGTTTTCAAACTATAAGTGAGAAGGCCACAGAAATGTTGTATAGGTTTTAATTTCTAACAAATGAAATATCAATCTCTATAACTCATGTAAACAAGAAGCACTTGTTTCTTTTTGAAGAGGAAAATGTTTTTGTGCCCGTCTATGGGGGGAAAAAACCCACCCTGTATTATCCCCAGCCCTGATTGGTCCATTTTTCTGTGCCTCTGACCTCACAGAGAGCCATTGAGGCCAAAACCTATATACAGAAAATGTTTTTGCACCCATATAAGGGAAAAACCCACCCTGTGTTATCCCCAGCCCTGATTGGTCCATTTCTCTGTGCCTCTGACCTCATAGAGAGCCATTGAGGCTGAAACCTATATACGGAAAATGTTTTTGCGCCTATATAAGGGAAAAAAACCTACCCTGTGTTATCCCCAGCCCTGATTGGTCCATTTCTCTGTGCCTCTGACCTCATAGAGAGCCATTGTGGCCAGGACTATATAAGCCCTGTCTGGGCCTGGGTCTTTGGTCGTTACAGCCCAGGAAGCTTCTTTTGGTGACCTGCGGACTTGACCTCAGATAGAGTGTTCCCTTGATCGCAGTTCTTGCAGTTATCCAGTGAGTAGTTCAGCATAGTGTAGATAGTATTTGTAACATAGTGTTATTCGTTTTGTTAGCATAAGTTCACATATTATTTTTATCGTAGTTAGCTTTCATTACCAGTATTAGCCTATTCAGTGCCCCAGTTAGTATAGTTTGTTAGTTATTTTAGCATAGTGAGTATAGTTGTTTTTAATTAGTTATTTAGTGTAGCTTATCTAGTGTAGTAGTAGAGTAGTCGGGCTCCCCATGGAGCCTGGGGTGTCCTCCGTGTCTCTGGACAAGGAGGTCCTCCAGGACTACGAGTTCTTAAAGACCCTTGGCCAGGGCAGCTTTGCTGAGGTGAAGCTGGCCCGGCACTGTGGAACTGGCACTGAGGTGGCGGTGAAGATCATCAACAAACACTTTATGGCTGGCCTCATGACTGTGTCTGCAGAGACTGACATCATGAAGACACTGGATCATCCCAACATTGTCAAGCTGCTGGAGGTCATAGAGGGTGAGGAAAATATATACTTAATAATGGAACTTGCAGGTGGTGGCGACCTGTGTGACAGAATAATGACATCTGGTCAGATGGCGGAGGGGGAGGCCCGAGCGATATTCTTGCAGCTACTGAAAGCCGTGGAGTACCTTCACCAAAAGGGCATCGTGCACAGGGACCTTAAGCTTGAGAATGTTTTATTGGATTCAGAAAACAATATGAAACTAGCTGACTTTGGCAGTGCTGCAACCTTCAGCAAAGGTGAGACGTTCACAGACTTATGTGGGACCCCCATGTATTTGGCCCCGGAAGTTTTCCGGGGCGAGAACTACAAGGGACCAGAGGCAGAAATCTGGAGCCTTGGTGTCATCCTCTATTCAATGGCATCTGGGCTCTTCCCATTCAATGGCTGGGACCTCAATGAACTGCAAAGGTCGATCTTAAGAGGCACCTATTGAACACCTGCTTACACTTCCCCCAAATTAAAATCCTTTATCCAAAAGATCCTAACCCTTGACCCCAGCGAGAGACCCACCCTCAGCCAGATGATGGAAGACCCCTGAATCCAGTCTGGGCAACAGAGCATGAGGTCACGCAGGGCAGCAACAGACATCCCACCAGAGGCTGCCACCCCACTGGAGGCCTTCACACCCCTGGAGGCCTTCATCCCACCGGAGACTGCCATCCCACCAGAGACAGCCACCCCACTGGAGGTTGCCACTCCACCGGACGCCACCCCACTGGAGACCCTCACCCCACCAGAGGCCCCCACCTGACCAGACACCATCACCCCACCTGAGGCCCCCACCCCACTAGAGGCCATCACCACACTGGAGACTGACACTTCACCAGAGACCTACACTTCACTGGAGACCGACACCCCACTGGAGGCCTCCATCACACCGGTGGCCACCATCCCACAGGAGGTCGCCGCCCCACGGGTGGGGAACACACTACCAGAGGCCACCACCCCACCGAAGGCCACCACCCCACCAGAGACCAACACTTCACCGGAGGCCACCACCCCACCAGAGGCCACCACCACCCCAGAGACTGATACTTCACCAGAGACCGACACCCCACTGGAGGCCTCCATCCCACTGGACACTGACACCCCACTCCATCCCACCATTGGCCACCACCCCACAGGAGGTTGCCACCCAACCAGAGGCCACCACCCCACCGGTGGGGGACAAACCACCAGAGACCTCCACCCCACTGATTCTCAGTGCTCCCCAGCCTGGCCCCGTGTCCCCTCCCGCCAATTCCAGGCACCTTAGGGGAGGCCTGACAGAAGACAGGGGAGCTGAGGGAAGTCCCAGACAAGACCACTGCCTCCCAGCTGGGCAGGTAGTGGAGGATGAACCCACTGAAGCGGGCCAGGGCCAGTGGGGGTGCGCTAGGAGGATTGTGGACTTCTTTCGCAGAATGTTCTGCCTCCTGCCAACCCAAAAGAACCATTGCTGGAAGAAGGTGGTGCCTGGGACCAGCCAGGAGACCTAAGGCTGAGACCAGGAGGCGAGTGTGGGGCAGTCAGCCGTGCTTCCTCCTTTTCTTTCTTCTTCTTCTTTTTTTTTTTTTTTATTTATTTTTGTTTGTTTTTTTGCAGTTCGACTGGGGTCAGGGCCAGGCTTGAACCCGCCACCCTTAGCATATGGGGCCGGCGCTCTACTCACTGAGCCACAGGTGCCGCCCCTCCATTTATTTCTAATTTGTTTTTCAATAAATATTTTTTAATTTTAAAAAAAAAAAAAAAAAAAAAAAAGCTGAAACATTTTATGTTAAAATAAAATTAAGAACTACTTATCAAAATATATCCTTAAGAGACATCACAGACTGGGAGAAAATATGGAAACCATTTATAACTGGCAATCTATTCCTGGGTTTCTGTCCAAAAGAAATGTGTGTGTATGACGATAGCAATAAGATACAATCCTGCAAACAGCTTTAGGTCAGGTTTGTATGTAACTCAGATCCTGGGTGAACAGCACATGTATGGTAATAACAATGCTATATGAGTTCATATAATAACACAGTATAATACTGTAATAAGTCGTAAAAAAAAAAGATGGAGACTATGTCTTTTGTATTAACCTGGATGGAGTTGAAACACATTCTTCTTGGTAAAGTGTCACAAGTATCCAATGTACTCAATACTAATATGAAGCCAGTAGATGATCTAATGCCCACACAAAAGAAAAATTCAGTTCAATTCAAGGTAGGGGATAGGGTGGGAAGAGGGGGATTGGTAAGTTCTCACCTGCTGAACACAATGGAAAGGTATATGGCACACGTCCTGGGGGAAGGACACAGCTACAACAGAGAGCTTACTTAACAATGGCAAACATTCCCTCCCTCTCCCCTTTCCCCATCTTATTGTGCAATAAATGGGTTGTAGCCTTCACTTGAAAGATATAAATTTGCTTCATATTAGGGGTGTATACATTGGATATTTTTTCTTCCATTCTAGAGATACTTTGCTAAGAAGAACATGTTCCAGCTCCATCCATGTAAATACGAAAGAGGAAAAGTCACCATCTTTCTTTAAGGCTGAATAATATTGTCGCGGTATCTTTGGAAGTAACTATTCCATTAGATTCCTAGCAGCAGTGATGGAATTCCTGTTACTCTGCGTCCTCGTCAGCACTTGCTGTTGTCTGTGTTTGGATGTCCTGCTTTCTAATACTTGTGTGGTGACATGTCATATTCTAATTTGCATTCCCTAACAACAGTTCCTATTCGGATACTTGTTTGTCATCTGTGTGGCTTCTTTGGTGAGTTGTCTATTCACCCTTTTGCCCACTTATAGTGATTGTTTTCCTAATGGTTGAGTTTTAAGAATTCTTTGTACATTTTGCCTCCCAATCCTTTATCAGTGATGTATTTTGCAAAGACTTTGTGTTTGCATTCTCTTAACAGTGTCCTTCAGAGAGATTTTAAAAAAGTAATTCCATCTTATTCTGGTTTTAAGTCCAATTTATTAATTTTTTCATGGATCATGCTTTTGGCATTTCTTTACTTTAGAATGGTTACTATCTGTGATGACTTATTACAAATAACAGAGGGTGCCAAAAATGTGTACATTTTAAGAAAAGAAAAAACTACATTAAAATTGTGACATTCAATGTATAACAATGACAAAGATGAACACAAGCCACGTTGAGCATCTCTTGTAATTACAGATGTCAAACATGACTTGAGTGTTGTGTTTTTTTTGGCACCTTCTGTATTTACCACGTATTTCAGGTGGTGATGCTGTTTATCCTTTGCTCCATTTCTTATGTGCTTCTGAAATGTTGTTGTTTCTCGGTGTTTTTAATTGTTTCTATTAGGTTGGAAAAAAGAAAAAAATTCCATTTCATTATCTGTTATTAATATTGGCAAAGGCAGAAAAAGAAAATTGAAGTTGGAAGAGGTTTTCTGAAATTCTTGAGAATCATCTGAGTCTTAGCACTCACCTTGCTGCATGATAGAATGTGTAACAATGGGTCGATTAATTGAATAACATACATTTTTATGATCCTGTTTGGTACAAGTCTGATCCTTGATTCAAACATTTACCTTATCACCTCCAAGAGACGACTACTTGGTATGTGTTTTTGAATTTCCAGTTGCCATCAAGTACATGTGAAAGGTGTTATCAGTCACGCTGCTGTTGGTTCCAGCAGACCACTTTGGCCGAGCTCCTGGTTGGGCTGCCCATCTCCAGACTCCTCACCTGCCGCAGACTCTTTCTGTTCCGTCCTAGTGTGAGCCTGGTGTGAGCTTCCCACTGAGCACATGAGTCACATACTAAAGTGTCATAGACTTGTGAGGCAATACCATGAAAAATGTACACAGAGAGTTTTTAAATAAATCATCAAAAGTGGATTGAGTTCTGAAAACTCCCTTATTTTTGTGAATAATAAAGAGTTAAGGTGGAATAGGAAGCTAGTTAGTTCAAACTCTGGAAAAGGCGATTTGAGCCCACACCAAAAAGTTCATTAATTATAAACCTTCCTAAACTGGGCTCAGAATCAGATCCAGATCATTCTATTTTATCTCTTGGAATATTGCTTAATTGTTGTTTGGGAGAAGGGATTTACTTAATATGAATTCTTATAATTCTTTTGCAAATGATTGTTAGTTTTAAAGAAATTAAACAAGTTTTTAAACAGTATGAAGTTAATGAAAAATGTCTGAATTCCAGCTACTGACTAAGTCCTTAGAGACCCCCCAGAACAATTACAACTGGGAAGTTTGCCTCTATAATTTTTATTGCTAGGTTAAATTACAAAGGTTCATTTTATCCATGGCAAGCAAAGATCTGTTTTTAATAAACTGCATTTAAACATGTGGCTTGATAATAATGAAATGAATAAGTAGATAAGTCTAGGACAATGGTTTGCACAGAGTTGGCATTCTTTAAAGCATATTTTATGAGTTTACATAAACATAATTATATACAAAAAAGCAATCATGCTAAATATAAAATTATTAAACAGTGTGAAAGTATCCTGTTTCCACTTCTATAAATTTAGTGGGTACAAGTGCAATGTTGATACGTGGACAAGCTGAGTAGTGGTAAAATCTGGGCTTTGGGTGTAGCCATTACCCACATTGTGTACGCTGTACACATCAGGCAGGTCTCCTCTGTCACCCTCCATCCTCCCACCCTTCTGAGTCTCCTGTGTCTTAGTCCACACTCTCTGTCCATGTGTTTATGTTGTTTAGCTATCCCTTGTAAGCAAGAACATGTGGTATTCAACTTTCTGAGTTATTTCACTTGAGATAATGGCCTCTACATCACGTTGCTGCAAAAGGGGCAATTTTTCTTTTTATTGCAGAGTAGTATCCCATAGTGTATATGTGAAAATTTTTTTATCTGATTATCTGTTGATGGACACTTAGGTTGATTCCGTAACTTTGCTATTGTGAATAGTGCTGTGATAAACATACAGGTATAGGTATCTCTTTCAATAGAAGGAGTTTTTTTCTCTTTTTTCTTTAATTTTTTTATTAAGTCATACATACACATAGATCATGAATAATGATAACCAGAGTCCACAGAGAACTCAAACTTATTAATAAGAAAAGAATAAGTGTTCCCATTTCCCTATGGGGAAGAGACCTGAACAGAATCTTTTCCGAGGAAAACAGGCTCATGGTCTACATGAAACATGAAAAAATGCTCATCATCTTTAGTTATCAGAGAGTTTTTTTTTCCTTCAAGCATTTACATTATAGTAGAATTGCTGGATTGGATGGTAGTTCTATGTTTAGTTATTTGAGAAATATTCATATAGTTTTCTATAATGATTGTATTTAAGTTCCTACCAATTGCGTATAAGTGAAGTGTTTCCTTTTCTCTGCATCCTTGCCAACATTTTTTTTTTTTTTTTTTTTTAGGCCAGGGCTGGGATTGACCTGCCACCTCTGGTATATGGGGCTGGTGCCCTACTCCTTTGAGCCACAGGCACCACCCTCTTTTCTTTTTTTCTGAAGACTAGTAACTGCCCATTCTGACTGGTGTAAGATGACATCTCATTGTGGTTTTAATTTGCATTTCTCTGGTGAATAGTGATGTTTAGCATTTGTTCACATGCTTATTAGTGGTTCATATGTCTTCTTTTGAAAAATGTCATTTGTGTCCTTTGTCTACTTTTTCATCAAGTCATTTTGATGTTATTTCAATTCCTTGTATGTTTTGGATATGAGTCCCTTGTTGTATGCATAGTAAAGATGCTCACTTTCACCACTTCAATTTGTCATAGTACTGGAGTCCTATCCAGAGCAATCAGGCAAGGGAAAAAAATGAAAGGCATCAAGAAAAGAGGAAATCAAATTATCTTTCTTTGCTGACAATGTAATCTTCTACCTATAAAACCTTAAAGACTCCTCCAAAAGATACCTAGATATCAAAAATGAATTTAGCAAAGTTTCAGAATATAAAATCAACATACAAAAATCAGTAACATTTTTATATGTTGATAACAAGCAGAGACTAAATTAAATTATTTCATTTATAACAGCTACAAAAAAACCCTAGGCATATGTTTTACAAAGGAGAAGAGATATTTGTACAAGGAAAACAGTTATAGAAGACACTGATGAAAGTAATTCTTGATGACATAAATGAATGGAAAAATATCCCATACTCATGGATCAGAAAAATTAATATCATTAAAATAATTATACTGCCCAGAAATCTATAGATTTTATGTAATTCTTATTTTAAAAAATTATCATCATTTTTCACAGGATTAGAAAAATCAATTTTATAACTCATATGAAACAAAGAAAGAACCTGACTATTCAACATAATCCTGTTAAAAAGAACAAGGTTGGAGACAGTACATTATTTGACATCAAATTATACCTCAATGGTATAATAACCAAAACAGTATGGTAATGGAATAAAAATAGACATATAGAGCACTGGAACAGAATAAAATTCCCAGAAACATAGCCACATACTCCCAGCCAACTGATCTTTGACAAAGTTAATAAAAACATATATTGGGGATAGAATGTTGTTTTCAATAAATGGTGCCAAGAAAACTGGATAGTTCTATAGAGGAATGAAACTGGACCTTAATTGCTTATCATATACAAAAATTAACTCAAGATGATGTGAAGATGCAAATATAAGACCTGGAACTATAAAAATACTAGGGAAAAAAACCAGAAGAAGTCCCTCTGGACATTGCTGTAGGCAAAGAATTCATGGCTATAATCTCAAAAGCAAATAAATGAAAACAAAAATAGACAAATGAAATATAATGAAATTAAAAATCTTCTATTCAACAAAAGAAATAAATCAAAAGGGTGAAGATACAACCAGCAGAATGGGAGGAAGTATTTGCAAACTATGTATCCTAATCATTTTTGAATCCAAGATACAGATTCCTTTTCTATTCCAGAAATTTTAATGATAGCAAGACAGTGATAGCATTAAAAGACATTGACTCTCGTAATAAAGTTGAAATGTTGAGAAGACTGTAAAGTCAAATAAAACCTAACTGATGATTTTTCTCAGAATTATAATTATAAAATTACACATTTTAATAATATTTTACAAGGACATATTATCCTCTTTTTATGCAATATTTTAAAAATCATAACATAGATTACTTTGTATTTGGGGCTCATGGATTATATAGAGCCTTGAAGGAAATGTCATATGATAAACATTTCATCACGGGGCTTAATAAAATATTTTAATCCCAAACATGATTTTTCCAGTGATTGAAAGGTATAGAAATTTTTTTGAGTAGATAGAAATAATAAACAGTATTATAGAACTAATGTGATGAACCTCTCTCTCATTCATCCCATCAGTGGAAGCTCCAGGAGGCCAGGTGACTTGCTCAAGGTCCAATTGGACACCTCCCTGGGCCAATCTGATCGTCATCTTTTTATTCACATGTCAGTTTGATTTCCAATGCCATATGTATCATGCTGTAATAGGGCACCAAGAATCTACAGTTTGGAGTAAGAGCAAGGGAATTGATCTCAGTTCTGTGTATGCACATGAGCATGGACCACTGTCAGAAAAGAACATATCTAATCAAGCATTGCCTGGAAGCTCTTTTAATGATTGATTATGGTGTTTGTGTATATGATGGATATGTTTTTGCTTCTATTCCAATTTTCCCATAAACACTTTTCTAAAGTCTTTTTTTTTTTTCCTTTGGAGACATAGTCTCACTTTGTTGCTCTGGGGTTGAGTGCCAAGGTGTCATCACAGCTCACAGCCACCTTGAACTCTTGACCTCAAGTGATCCTCATGCTTTAGCCTCCCAAGTTGCTAGGACTACAGGCACCCAGCACAATGCCCAGATAGTTTTTCTATTTTAGTAGAGATAGGGTATTCTCAAACTCCTGAGCTCAAGTGATCCTCTTGTCTCAGCCTCCCAGAGTGCTGGGATTTTAGGTGTGAGCCACCATGCACAGCCTGTTTTCCCTAAGTCTTGACTGGTTTTTGTAGCAGAGAGGAAGTTTTGCACTCCAGAGTCAGATAACATGTGTTCAAATTTTGACTTTTCTATTTTTTTATCTGTTTTGACTCAGGGAAAATTATTTAACTGCAAAGGAGATTATAACAATACCTTCTTCGGGGTGGTTGGTCAATTCATGAGTCACACCATACTATTGCTGCATGTAGTAGCATCTGATAAATGTTGATGATGACATTAATACAGAGGGCAGTGACAATGACCCCATGTTCTCCTGGTTTCCACTCATCCCACTGGTCCCCTGTCCTCAGTTCCTTTTTCTAGTGTCCCACCAGCCTCACCTCTTTATAGTGTCACAGCTCAGGGGTCATCTACCTTCTCTATCACATGCCCTTCCCTGGTCAACGCATTTAATACCCGTGACTTTTAATATCATCTTTATTCTGACAATTTTCAAAATAATATCTTCTCTATCTTTCTAAAATTTTTACTTAAATATTTAGTAGACATCTCAAATTGAAAGGAGACAAAGATTAATCCCTTTACCCGCCCCAAACCAACAACCCCCAGAGTCTTCCTAACCTCAATTAATGCCACCCTATCTTTCTGTTGCTCAGACACAAAATTTTGGAATGATTCTTTTTTTTCCTATTTTTCTTTTAATCCTCATATCCAATCTATCAGCAAACTCTGCAAAAACTACTAGAAAAACAATCAGAAAGTGACCATTTTCACCACTGTTGTTTCCCCCAGATCCTTGCAACAGTTTCCTAACTGGTCTCTGACCACGATGGTTTCTATGATTGTTTCCCATCGGTATTTTCACAGCCAAACGGCCAAAGTGATTCTCTGCAAGTTTAAAACATGGGTCGAATCATGTAATGCCCCTGCTCAAAGCTCCCCAGTGGTCTCCCACTCCAAGTGAGTGCAGCCCTTCCCTGTGGCCCACCAAGCTCAGTCTGCTCTCCCACCTGTGCTCCTCCTGTGCTGGCTGCACCCGGATGCCCGGCCCTCCCAGATGTTCGGCTCACACTCCAGCCCCAGAGCTTGTGCTGTCATTTCCTGGAACCATCTCCCTCAGGGGACCTGCTTCTCACTTCCTGTGAGAATTACTTTTTCATTAAAACCATCCCTGTTGTACTGTTTAGCAAATGAATGAATGCTGTTGACTTATATATAATAATTACATTCTATGAAAAGAGCTTCTAAAATCCAGTTTTATTGCAATAGGTAGTCATCAAAGTCCAGAGTTATGCTCCGTTAAGCCCTTAATAACTTGCAGAGGTGGGCGGGGTCAGTAGTGGTGAACTGTTGCTCTGCATTTATCCTCTAATGTCGTGATTCTTTTATTAGAAGTATGAGGCTTTCAGAAATTCAATTAGAAGAATGCGGTACTCAACTGACAGCTCAGTATGAGAATAAGGAAGTCATAAAAACCAAGAAAATTATATTAGAAATATTTGTATTTGTCAGCTACTATGAAGTTTTTGATTTTATGTGATTGAGACTTAATTTTATGTTTTAGTCTGTGCACAATATGTGTAAAGGACTAGATTGTGTCAACTCTATGCCTTACCTGTTATATTGAAGGATCAGATAAAACTAATAATTTTGGGCAAACTGCATTCATTAAACTAAGGAGTTGCCAGACCTTTAAGTGTGTATATCCCTGGAGAAGCATACTCCAAAATGTAATTGCTAAAATATGTGTTTTTCCGATATAATATAAGTGGTCTGTATATGCTGTTTCACTATATAGAGGAGAAAATGATGCCTGTAACTCCAGAACATAGATGACCTTAGGGATGTTTCACTGAATCCAAGAGTGATAAAAATTTTCATTCTGTGTATTTTTAAGATAAATGTATTCACTAACTAAGCATTTTCATTGTGAGTGACAATGTGGGATAAAACTTCAAAGAAGTTTTTTTTCTTTTCTTAGAGACAGGCTTCTCCCTCTGTCATCTAGATTGGAATGAAGTGGCATGATCATAGTTCATTATCACCTGGAGTTCCTGGGCTCACATGAGCTTCCCACCTCTCCAGTAGCTAGGATGACAGGCATGTGCCACCATGCCTGGATTATTTCTTAATTTGTTATTGTTGTTGTTGAGACAGAGTCTCACTATTTTGCCCAGGGTGGACTTGAACTCCTGGCCTCAATTGGTCTTCTCTGCCTTGGCCTCCCAAGCACTGAAATTATAGTCATGAGCCACCTGACATCAGACTTTTTCTTGTAAAATAAATAGGTTGAAAGGAAAATAGTTTTAGTAATTTTTAGCAATGCTAAAAATTGACCATTTAAATACTACCTTTGTTTATGTACTACAGTTTTGACCCTTGTGACCTTTTATAACTCAAACACATAATTTTTGTCATTTGTAATTTTCCTGAAATCATCATTTTTTTTCAATTAAAAAAGAGGTATCAAAGAGAATAGTCCATTAGGTTAAAAAATAGCTTTCTGCATAGTCTGACTTCTTCTTTATTTGGGAATAAAGTGGAAGTGAATCCTAAGACCAGGGGATGAGAGAAAGTGAACACAGGGCTAGTGAGTGTACGTGTTCAACAGGGAAGGGTGGAGCTTCATTCTCAGCATGGAGTAGGAGCCCAGTTTCTCCAAAGGGATAACAGGGGTTTAGGATTTGGGGCTGGATTTGTTGAAGGAATAATAGGATTGTTTCCAAATCAATCCTGGGAAGCTAGGCTGGGGAAGCTACTGGTGTTGGACCTGGTGCAGCTGAGGAGGGCTGCAAAGTCTGGGAGTCACCTGCTCCATAAGACTTCAGGGTGTGGAATTGCTTAAACCCTTGAAAGGAATAAAACCTACTGTTCAGTAATCAACTATTTTACTTCCTTACCCTTTGAACATATATGCAATTAGCAAATGTTTTAGTTTACTTTTTCACAGCCTGTAATATAAGAAAATCTTTTTTACTGTTAAAATATGCAAATGAAGAAAAGAAATGTTTCCATTATGAATATTTGAAATTTGAGTGCACATAATTCAAATGATCATCTCTGCATATGATATGTACTTACAAGTGTGCATATCATGTGCATATCACATAGCTATACACGTGTGTGGGGGTGTGTTCATGTATCCACTACCTTCTGACTATTTCTACTGAGCTGTTCTATAGTTTTACCCACCACATCTGATAACAATTATGCTTTATTTATTTTTAGTTGTGCATTTGTTTTAAATTTTTTAAATTTTTTAAATTAAATCAGATGCAATTATGCTTTAATTATATTTTATTTTAAAATAAAATAACAAATAAAAATCATGTACATTTAAGAGGTACAACATGATGTTTTAATATACATGTATATATTAAGTACTGATGATCACAGTCAAGCTAATTTATCATCAGCCATGGCTGCCATTTTGCATGTGTGATGAAGATAATTAAAATCTGTTTCTTATCAAATTTGAAGTAAACAATAAAGTATTATTAACTACAGCCAACATATTACATACATATCAGACCTTGAACTTATTCATCACATGACCGAAAATGTTTGCCCTACCCCTTTGGCAGACATTTCCCCTTTCTCAAACCTCCTAATAAACCATCTACTCTTTGCTTCCAGGAGTGTGAAGTTTGCAAATTCCACCTATAAGCAAGATCATACAGTATTTGTTTTTGTATCTAGCTAATTTCACTAGCATAATCTCCTCCAGGTTCATGTAAATATGATTTTAAGAATGTTTTTCTCAAAAATGGCTGGAAGCAGTCCTTCACGCCCCTCATTCTCTCACATAATCCTGATCCACTGGCACAATTTCCTGGGTCATACTTCAAAATATATTTATATTCTGTCCATTTCTCAACACCGCCATGGAATCCACCCAGAACAAATCACCATCCCGGGAGTACCTGCGCCAGCCGGAGCGTCTCTTTTCCTCCTTCTCTCCCTGTCTATTGAATGTATATGATTAAGAATCCCCCTCTTTCTAGATTGTAAGAATCCTGAGGACATGCACCTGTGTGTCTCTGCAGCTCGCATACAGCAGGTGCTCACGCAGTGCCAGTGGCGCTGAAGAGGGACATGATCAAGAATAAACATGGAACGAGGGTTTAGGAGAACAGATGGCATGGGACTTAAAACTGTGATGTGAAGGTGTGAAAACATGAGGGGTGGGAGACGCGACGATGTCAGAATGCGAGAGAGGGCGACAGGTGTGCCCAGGTGGGCCGTGCCATACGGCGGTGAGATCAGGTGTCGGAAGGTGGTAGCAGGTGGGATGCAGCTGGTGCTGCTCGAGAAGTCTGAGGTGTAGAAGACGAGCCGTATCTTCCTGTGCGGTGATTCGAGTTAACATACTTGCAAAGGAGAGAGACACAGATTTTTATTATCTCGTCAATCTTATATCCTAGGCATGCAGTTGGGGATGTCAAATATGTTTCTCTCTCTAAATCTTTATCAGCCACTTCTAAGATTGGTGCAGTTGAGGACAACGAGCCCCCAGATGGGAAGATGAGCTTCCCGGGGTCCACAGATAAATAAGGTAGAGCCTAAATTGAAATCCCTCTTTTATTTTAATTCGACACGCATGCTATTTTCACGGTGCTCCCACTCTGCAGGAGACCTGAAGTAGGTGATAAAATGTTTTATCAAGTGGGAGACTGAGCTGGAATAAGATGAGGGTAGAAAAAGCTGGGCCACTTGAGCAAAATGACCTATTTATGTAGCAGGAATAGAAAATTCATTTCAACGTGCTTTAAGAATATTATTGACCCTCCTGTCTAAATAGCCCAGGGACTAACCTCAGGGATGATCCCCTCCTCAGACTTAAATCGTATGAGTGGGTTGTGGCAAGTCTGGTATTTGTGATGGGAGAGGCACATATGTAGGTACAAGGCATGTGGGTGAAAGGCAGCGTGGTTCATCTGCCAATTGCCAGTAATATTTCATGAAGAATCTGCCTGAGAGCCCTCTGGCTGCTGTCAAATGTTCTGGTGAATTTGAGAGGAGAATTAGATGAATTGGTAGCTGTTTCAAGGAGTGAGCTGTTGTTGGCAAACGAATTACATTTTGAGTAGTATTTTTCTTTAGCCTTCACGGCTGCGAGGGCGTTCCTATTTCCTTAGGCGTAGTGCCTTGTCACATTGTGGGGAGAGTTAGTTGGGAAAAAGGGATGGGATGGGATGCATTTTTTCCTACTCTCAACCCAGTTAGTTTGGGAGTGAACGTTCTAAATGTGCTTATATGGAGAACAAGTTCAGGTCCTAACAGGTAAGGCTTAGGGAAGGGAATGTGCTGATTCTCATTTCCAGGGTGCGCCCTGGTGAAATTGTTAACTTTTCAACAAGGAAGGAAGAAAGGAAAACACGGGGGTGTTGTACGGCCACGAAAGAGCTTTTCTAAGAAGCGAAGCAACCCCCAATGATATTTTACTTTTGATCAAAAACAACCAGTTTGATAGATGTTTTTTACTGTATCGTATTTGAGCCTAAGTATAAAAATGGAGTAAAAGAAAACTGCATATGTCTTCTTGTGCAGAAAAATAAGAATTCATAATTCAGAATAGAGAATGTTCAGTTTTTGAGCAGCCTTGTTCAAGGTTCAAATAGAATTGCCTTTCTTCCTAGGCTTGTCTTTGGGAATATTAGTTTAAGAAATACTCCGGGATGTTAGGTTTTGCCAAACTATGACTTGAACAAACACTATTGTGAGTAAGAAAATAAAGAAAAAAGCAAGGCAAACAGTGTTCTCTGGGGTGATGTCATCCCCAGGGACCCTTTGTTAGGGCCACTGCCGGAGGGAGTCGTCTCTGCATAGAAGATGCTGCTTTGATGTGACTTTCTTCTACCCACTGTCTGGCCTGACTCTGAGAATCACAGCTGGAAAGAGTTGGAGACTGTTTAGGAGAAACCCATTCAATTCTGCAAGAACAAGGTGCTAAGAATTTTAATAATGACAATTATATATTTTAACTGAAATTTCAGTGTCATTTCATCACTAAGAGAAAAGGTTTAAGGGAAATTTATAATGAACAAATCCTCATCACAGCACATTAAGGAAAAATAATTTTTTAAAAATTGTTTTGGAGTTCATGTTTTTCCTTAAGTGGAATTGACTGAAGAGGGTAAATGGCTATTTGGAATTCAGAGAGAAAAAAGAAAAATAATTCAGAATCTAATGATGTAAAAAGCACAAATAATTATAACTCTGAGTTGAGTACTATTACAGTTGGTACTATACTGAAACTTTATGATGGCAGTTCCTATGCTGTTAAATAAAGAACAATTAATTTATTCTTAAACACAGGGAATTTGAGGTAGAAATTAGTGAAGTTACTATTTCCATGGCTGACTAGCCACATATTAAATTCAAAATGACATGTTGGGAATGAAATTTGGAGTCAGACTTTCCAACAAAGCTCAATGAATTTTTAACTGTGCAACATTAGCCATAATTCTTAAATCTTGAACTGCATTTTTCTTATCTATGGAAGGAGAAAACAATCTCTATCTCATAGAATTGTTACAAAAATTAAAAACCAATTTTAAATGTCAAAGTATAGTCAGTGCTGATTCAGTATTTCAGAAATTAAAAAAAAAAAAGACCCATGTAGTAACAAAGAGTCCAGTGAAGAAGTATCTAGTTTGTTTATTATATTTGTTGCAATTTAATATTAATTCAACACATTTGTTGAGAAACTATCAGAGATGCTTCTGGTTTAGATGTAGCCAATAGCAGGCAAAACAGACTTTATTTTCTGGAGGAGAAACCAACAATAAAATAAAGGAAAATATATTATTGCTGACCATAGAATTTAAAGTGACATGTGCAACAAAGAATTCATATCAAGGCATGGTTATCAAACCAGGTCTAATGAGAATTAGTTGAAAAGTTTTAGTTAGAAATCATAACGCTTTGCATGACTGTGTCTTTTTCCATTTTTGCTTTTAGTGAAGTTAGCTTGGGACAAATATATTATTATCTAACAAGGGTTTCCTCTTCTCTTACAGGAAGAGAGTAACACTCTACTTTAACTCAGCTCATTATTTTTTGGTCTCTTTTAAAAGAAATAAATCTAAAAAGTTGCAATTATAATGACTTCATGTGGACATAACAAATTATTAGCACACCTGCTTTCGCCTCAGACTGCTTTTTGGAGAACCCAGTGTAAGGGCATATAGCTCATTGAAAAAGAAAAATAACTTATGGAAGCTATGAAGTTGTTCACAGAGTATCTTGGAAAGGCAGAGAATCGGACTTAGATGTTACAAAGGTGGGAACAGCATTTACATCATAGCTGTTGGGCCCCCAGAGAAATCCCAGCTACTACCAGGCACAGATTTTAAAGCATCCCACTTTAAGCATCCTGGAAATTCTGTCAGGTCCCTTCGGACATGATGACCTGTGCTCAGCCTTACCGAAACAAGACCTGTGAGGCGAACACTTCTTCACATTGTATTTGAACTGAAGATTGGCAGAGACGGTTCTGGGTCTTACAGCCAAATCACATGCCTATACTCTGACTGTAGGGAAACCACAAAAATGAGTTTCTGCCATGGGCTCAGAACATGGGAAATCCTCCAAACACAAGACAGGCTTTAAAAATTTCTAGTGACCTGAAAGCAAGAAAAATGTCCACCAGAGTTTCCCCTTGGTTGGCCAACATCAACATACCCCCTTTTCTGTCTCTTCTAAAAAGAGAGAGAAAAAGTTCTGGTAAAGTACACGTAAGATGAAATGTACCATCGTAGCTGTTTCTAAGTGCACAGTGAAGTAGTGGTAATTTACTCTGTTGCACAACACCCCCCTCATCAACGTGGGGTGAGCCAGTCCCTCGCTTTGAGTACACTTAACTACTCTATCGTATAACATTTCGGTTAACCATGGTCATTTTATTTTTTTGTTGCTGCAAGATAAACCCAACTCAAACTTGGGCAAGCCAAAATCAAACCAGCAGTCAACACACCTTGCAAGGTGCATCAAGATTCTCTAGGAATATTATGAATTTTGTTTTCCCTCCACGTCTCTTTCTTTCTTTCCCCTGATTGCTTCCCTGTTAGTTTAGCTCTCTGGTGAGTTTTCCCCAACATTCACCTTTGCTGGAGAATCCCTCAGGTCAGGTTATCCTTTCACTGGTTTCCAGAAATAAGCATGTACCTCTTTCATGATAACAATGGAAATGTTGCTATGGTAGCCTGGATTTGGTGATTTCACTTTTCCTAAACTGAGCTCTTGTCGGGTTAGGCAGCTGAATTGTGAACAGGTGAGCTGGAGCCGTGCTCCTGACAGTGCTGTTGTGTGACTAAAGGGCGGTTTCTAACCCTGCCCCCAGGCCTGCCACAGACAGTCAAGACTCGCTCTACAACAATCATTGCTTGGGCTTGTCTCGTATCCTCACCAAGCTGATGCTCATTTCAGAAAGGAGAAATGTTGTCTCCCCTTCCTGTCTGACGCTGGTCTGCCAAGCTTTAATCCAATTTCCAAGATTGAAAACTAGCTATAGAATTCTCCAATTTTCTTTCCCTCCCTCCCTCCCTCCCTTCCCTCTCTCCCTCCCTCCCCCCTCACTCCTTCCCTCCCTCTCCCTCCCTCCCTTTCTTTGGTCACCCTTGGTAGAGTGCCGTGGCATCACAGCTCACAGCAACCTCAATCTCTTGGGCTTAAGTGATCCTCTTGCCTCAGCCTCTCAAGTAGCTGAGACTACAGGCGCCTGCCACAATGCCAAACTATTTTTTTCTTTTTCTGTTTTTCTTTCTTTCTTTTTTTTTTTTTTTTAAACTGGGTCTCCTTCTTGCTCAGGCTGGTCTTGAACACCTGGGTTCAGGTGATCCACCTACCTCGGCCTCCCAAAGTGCTAGGATTCCAGGCGTGAACCCCCTCACCTGGCCTCCCAATTTTTTCAAGAAGAAACCCTTACTCCTACTAAGAGGTTGTGTTCTGACCCTGTATAAGAATTAGTAACTATAGCAGAGCTGACTCGAAGGTGCCTCCACAGTGAGGAGTGTACACTGCTAATACCAGTTCCTCCGTCCAGAGTTGTCTGTTAATGTTAGTTTATTTCTTATGCATAAACTCCTGTGAAATTATTTTCCGATGGTGAAGTCTGCTTGTGCATTGTCCTGATACTTTCAGTTAAAAATATGATTACCAAAAATTCACTATAATTGAGCAATAAAAGTAGAAAATATGAACAAAAAGGGACAATCTCACTAGACAAATGAAAATTAGTAAAATAGGTAAATTGATAACATAAGATATACTTGAGAAATATCTCAACATGAACAAAATGCAATTATAAGGACCCAAGCACAAATTCAGGATATGAAAAGCAAACAAAATCACTGACATAAATAGTTCAAGCAATAAAATAAGAGGATGGATAACCTGAAGGTAGAAATCAGACTGAGAAATCAAAAAGGAAAGAGAATAAATGAAACAAAAAAAAAACAAAGAAATAGGAAAAACTCAAGGAAGAATAAAGTAATGGGAAATTAAAAGAACTTTAACTCAAAATATACTACATTTCATTAATCCACTCATGTTTTGCTGAGACTTTGGGCTGTTTTCATGACATTGCAATTATGAATTATGAATGTGCTGTTGTAAAAATTCCAAGGCAAGCATATTTTTTATAAAATGTCTTTTTTTCCTTTGGATAAATACCCAGTAGTAGGATTGTTGAATCACATGGTGGGTCCATTTTTAGTTCTTCGAGGAACCTCCATGCTACTTTCCATGGAGGTTGCTAGTACCACTCAACTACTCCAAAAATAAAAAAAAATGATGATGTAGTATATTTTTTAATCTGGATGAAACTGGAGATAATTCTTCTAAGTGAAATATGGCAAGAATGGAGAAACAAGCCTCAGGACTCAGTTGAAACTAGCTGCCTAACGTGTGTACACATGGAGGGGCATGCCAATAGGAATCGGGTGGGGTGGAGAGGATGTGTGAACTCACGCCTAACGGGCACCGTGCATGCTTTCTGAGTGAAGCACACACTTATAATTCTGACTTAAAATGTACAAAAGCAAATTATGTAACCAAAACCTGTGTACCCCCATAATATTCTGAAATAACAAAAGAACAGAAACATAAAGATGCAGAGGAGTTAAAATGCTGCTCAAAAAAGCAGTCTTTCTGAGGTCGAAGAATATTTGTATGCCAATTGCCATAAAAGGGCAAAAAAAAAAAAAAATTACGGAGCATTAGTGGGAGTAAAGTGATGATTGGAATTACATCTCTGCATACTCTGTGTGCCCCCAGCATCACCCTAAGTTTCCAGCAGGGACATCTGTGAGGCCAGAAGACCTTCTATGGTAGTGTGATTTGTAACTATTCAGTTTTTATTTCATATGCTTCATGTGTATCATTTATGACATGTAAGCCTTGACCTCAAAGGTGTGATTACTGCAAGCTTGTTCTATATGTGTATGGAAGAAATTGCTTTCACTCCCTCTCTATGTAAGGTAGGGAATAGTATTTGCTAGGATTTGTTAAGGAAAACTGAATTTATTTTCTTGAATGATTAATGCAACATCGTAATATTTAACTCATTCTCTAAGGCTTCATGACTTTCAGTCTGCATCTTCAATGATACAGTGATACTTAAATTCACTTTCTAGTTCCTAGGACTGACCTGTTTTATGGCCATAATCCTGGAATAATTATAAATAGCTACCACTTTCACTTAGGAAAATTTCTTTATTTAAATTTTGAATTAATATTAGGATACATATGGTTTGGTTACAGTGTTCGTGTTTGATGAGGTAGCATCTCGGTTTTGGTTGAGACGTTCACTTGGAGTATCCCATATACCCCTACACTGTACCCATTGGGTGGTAGTTCATGGAGCCCCCTCACTGCTTTTCCTCCTCCTCTCCACTTAACTTTGATTGTGTTTTTCTCTTGTGTGGGTGTGTCGTAGTTCAGTAGTTTCAAATTGAGTACATGGGTGCTTGCTTTTCCATTCTTGAGATACTTTAGTAAGGAGAATGCTCTTCAACTCCATCTAGGTAAATACAAAAGATGTAAGGTCTCCATCTTTTTATACCATGGTACTCCATGGTATACCACAGTTTATTGATATGTTCATGGATTGATGAGAACTTGGGTTGTTTCCACGTTTTTGTGATTGTGAATTGAGCTGTGACAAGCATTTGAGTGCAATGTCCTTATGGTGAAATGATTTCTTTTTCTTTTGGGTAGGTATGTAGTAATGGAATTGTGGGATCAAATGGAAGGTCTACTTTTAGTTTTTTCCAAAAAGGCTGTAGTAGTTCGCAGTCCCCCCAACAGTGTTGGTGTTCCCTTCTCTCCACACCCACACCAGCATCTGCAGCTTTGCAACCCTTTCACTCTTGGGTGTCCTTATTTGGGAAATAAATTTTATGGTCACCCAAAATAAAAAAAAAACAGGAATATCAATAAAAATGAAAAATATAAGTACCCCAAATCCACATACAAGTAATTTCAGATCAAGTTAAAAATAAACTACGACGAAATAGTTTTAAAAAAGTAATAACTAAGAATTCACAAGAATTAAAGTAATAGTGAAAGTTTACGACTAAAGGTGCTGAGGAGAAGTCAAATTCATCAGTTATCCTTTGCTCTGTAATCAGTCACTTGAAAAATTAGTGGCTTAAAAAGTTTATTAGTGCATAATTCTGGGAGCTGTTCATTTGAGTTTGTGTTCCCTGGATGGTTTTACATCTGGTCTCTCCTGGGTTTGCCCACGAATTTGTAGTCAGCTGTCAGATCAGCTGAAACTGATTGGTCCAGGATGCCCTCACTCACTATTTGGCAGGTGTCTAGCTGTAAATAAGATCGCTTGGCTGTTTTCTCTGTGGTCTGTGCAGTACGCTGTTTCTTCACCTTGTCGCTTCAGAGTTCTAAGACCTCTGAGGGTAAGACCTCTATCTCTCTTGCAGCCTCTCAGCCCCTCTCTCTTGCAAGCGCTGCTAGATCTTTACTTAAATCGTGCTTATTAACATTCTATTGGGAAAAATAAGACACGTAGCTAAGCCTAGATTTAAGGCGTGCAGAAATAAACTCTACTTACTGAAAGGAAGAGCATGAAAGTCACATTGCTAAGTGATAAGAAGGAGAAATCATTGTGATCATCTTTACAAATAACCTACCACACCCAACAAATTGGATAAGGAAAAAAATACATATAATTAGATTATAGTGAAATTCAAGAACAGTGAAGACAAAGAAAAATCTCAAAGCTTCTAGAGAGAAAGACCAGATGACATATGAAGGAACAAGAATTGAAAGCACATTAAGTTCTCAACAGTGGAACAGAAGACTATAATATTTAAATCTCGTATACAATTGTGATATTCTGGGATTCTAAAAGATCTTAGCAGTTTCATACAAAAAGACCTCTTTGAAAATTCTTTTGAGCAGTATCTCTCAATAAGAAGGAAAGAAAAAATGTATATGAGAAATCAGACTATGCAAATAATTAAGTAAAAATGTCTGTGGCTTAAAAAATTTAATATTTTCTTACATTATCACCAAAAAGAATCTATGTCCTTAATAACACAGACCTAAAATTCTAAATGTTGCCCCAATGGCTATAAGGGAGGTGGAGATAATGAAAGAATGGACCTGGATAGATACAAAATAATGTTTAAATATTCTTTATAGAAGATAAAATCATAAATATTTATAGGAAAAAAAGAAAGAAAAGAGAGAAAATACAAACAAGTGAAATGTAAAATTAATTACTATGCAGCAGAGATGGAGACTCACCAGGAATAAGTATGTGCCAGTAAATTTAGTAGTAATTCATTCTGAATGAATGAAATCAATACGCAAAAGATACAGGACATAACAAAATTGGTACCAAAGAACTTTTTAAAATTGAATTTGCTAATGGTCATGGAGATATTGATATGGTAATCAAAAATTTTCCTATTAGTCAATAAATACCCTTTTGTCATGTAGAATTACAAGTTAGTTTTACTAAAGATGTATAAAACAGATAATCCTTATATTACATAAGTTATTCAAGAAAAATAAATCAATTAGAAAATTGAACCTCATGTTTAGTGGCTAGTATAACTTTGATTCACAACAGGATGAGCATAATAAAATAAAGAATATATATTTCGCTTGCAAACAAAGATAGTAATATTTTAAATGAAATAGCATCTAACCAAAGTTATACTGTATTACATAACAAATAAAACTTGTTCCCAAAATGAAAATTTATGTCAAAACTAGAAAAATATGCCCATGAAACTGACCATACTCGTGACTAAAAAAGAAAATTATGTATTTATCACAATACATTTAGAAATTTATGTGATAAAATTCAGAATCTATTTACCTTTAAAAAATCTAAATTAACAACAAAAAATCCCAAACCAGAAATGCAGAAAAAAAAGTAAAACAAAGAAAATTTTTAAAAGGTGAGATGAACTAGAAAACAAAAGAACAATGGACCTGATCAACAAAAGCAAAATGTGTTTTTGAAAAGATTTATAAAGTAGCCCAATTGATTCAATGAGTGGGAAAAAATGGGATGGGGAGAGCCTCTGTTTCTGTATGAAGGAACAGCTTGCATCAGACCAACTCTCCCTTCGTGAAAACCTAGAAAGGGCAGATAAAATATAAAACAAAAGGATTGGTTTGAAGGAATCATAGACGTGCAGCAACAAAGAATTCCTGGAAATGGGGTGATGACAGAAGTGAGTGGATGTTCTCTTCAGGGGCACAGGGCTGCAGCCTGGATTTCCTTACTATGTTCTCTATGAAAATATATATATTAGAGGGACTGTGGCATATTAAGAGGAGCAGGAAGAAAATGTATCCAAAGAATGCAAGAAAGAAATATGCCAGTCACACACCCACACACTCAACGTACACAAAACAAATACTGTTTGAGCCCACTTACAGGAGGTATCTTAGGGTCTCAAATTCGTAAAGACACAGAGTAGAATGGTGATTCTGAAGGCTGGTGGGTGGCTAGGGGAGTTGTTGAATACACACAAAATTTCAGATTTACAAGGTGAAAATATTTTGGATATTTGACTCAGAACAATGTGAATATACTTAACATTGTTGAACCAATACTCTTAAAAATAGTTCAGGTGGAAAATTTATGTTCTATGTTTTTTTACCACAATAAAAAATAATATTGAAAAAGAATGCAGCCAAAACCAATATTAGATAGCTGCCATAATTAACAAAAGTAGCTTGTTGTAGGTGCTATATCATTTTTTAATCTGATTTTTTTCTTATTCCAAATAAATTCGAACCTAATTTTGTAGTATTTTATTTAAAGAGCACCTTATCCCACTACTGCCCCGAACAGTCGTCTAAGCTTCAGCCCCCACAGAAAAAATCTGTTCCTAATTAAGGTAGCAAAATTGGACAAAGTTTTTCTCAGCCTTAATTTTTGTTTATTGAAGCAAAAAAATAAACTGCCGCATAAATCTCAATAATTTATGTGTTTGTCTGCCTTTTAGCTTCTACAAAGACAAAGGATTCCAATCTCACCCTGGTCACACTGTTAGTCTTTATAGATTCATTCGTGTCTTTCAAATGGCTGTGGCTTAAGGCATTCTGGAGTTCATCTGTACAGTCAGCTATTATGTGAAACTTATAGCTGAAAGAACTCAGCTCTGAAGAATATTTGTGAAAAATAAGTGTTTGCTATTTCTGCCTTATAAAAGTGTTGAACCCAATAGTTAGGGTTAATAGTACCCTCTGATCAGGTCCATGTCCCACTGGAAAACAATGAATGTTAAACTCTTCTTATTAAAATGGTCTCATAAACCCCTCACATCTACTGATTATCATATGTGCTGCCTATTTTTATTAATATGTGCTTTTGTCATGTTGTGTAAAAAACAGCCCATTGCCAGGAAAAAATATTTTATGTAAGCATAAACATGTATTCATGAAATGAATGTATTATTTTGTTTCATAATAAACTTTCCTTATGGCTTCAAAACTAATATTTCTTACTGAGCTGAGCTGTTCCTGCTACTACTTTTAAAGTGTTCCACAAAATATTAAATATGAATTTTGTTTCAAATTAATCTAAAAATTAAAATAACATTAAAATTAAAATTAAATGAGCTAGATTTATTTATAATTATAGGACTATGAAAACAAAAATGCTATTTAAGAAAGAACAGTCATTAATTTCATGTGTTACTTTTAAATTATAT
Source organism: Perodicticus potto (assembly GCA_963574655.1). Lineage (NCBI taxonomy): Eukaryota > Metazoa > Chordata > Mammalia > Primates > Lorisidae > Perodicticus > Perodicticus potto. The sequence goes on along the minus strand of CAUYRH010096008.1, from coordinate 1,528 downwards.
TGAAATATTACGTACATTAATATTGATAAATTAAATATTAGTTTCATAAATATTAAACCATAAAACTTATTCCATTTATATGTTTTGATCTAAGCAGAGTAAAGTTAATTTCTTATTTAAATTTTTTTTGGGGGGTAACCATTAATCACCAGCACTGAATGTCATTTTGGAGAGAAAATGATCAAACTTAAAATTATAGCATATGATTGTTGTAAATGGAGAGAAAAGTGGAGAAGATTTTAATTTGAAAGCCTAAATCAGAAAGATTTCCTATTTTAGTTTCCTAGTTTCCTTTGTATAGTTCTGATAATGCAAATAATCATCAAACAAAATATATTTAGTAGCCTACTGCTAATAGCAGTAAATATATAATCAAGTTCTCAATTGAAATTTAGAAAGCGTCAAGAATTAGCCTGTAGTTTAACCTTATATCACTTCCATTGTTAGCAAGTTTGACTTGTGACATATCTTATCATACAGATCTTATGATGCACAAATAATTTGTTTCATTGAATCAAAATCAAATAACAAGTATTTATTGAGGGTCTATTATGTGTTCAGGATTTTTTTTTTTTTTTTTTTTGAGACAGAGTCTTGCTCAGTCACCTTGGGGATGAATTCCTTGGCATCATAACTCATAACAACCTCAAACTCTTGGGCTAAAGTGATTCTCTTGCCTCAGTCTCCTGAATAGCTGGGATTATGGTACCCACCATAGCACCCAGATATTTTTTCAAGATGAGGTCTTGCTGTGGTTCAGACTGGTCTTGAACCTGTGAGCTCAGGAAATGCACAAAGAAATAGAGATGTATAAACTTTCTGACAAAGAATTCAAAACAACTGATTTATAAAAGCTTAATGAACTTCCAGAATATGCAGAGAAATAATTCAAGAGGAGACAGGAGAAGTGATACCACAGAAATACAAGAGATCATGAGCCCATAACACACACTCACAAATTATAAAAACTAGAATAGATGAATTAAATGGGCGCATGTAACCTACCGAGATTGAATCATGGAAAAAGAGCAAATCTGAATAAACTAATAATGAGGAAGAAGAGTAAGAAGATGGAATCAGTAATAAAAAGTCTTCCATAAAAGAAAATCCTAGGCCCAAATGGCTTCACTGCCAGATTCTACCATTCATTTAAAGAGAAACTAATAACAATTGTTCTTAAACTACTCCAAAAGTTGAAGCAGAGGGCATATTTCCAAAATAACTTATGAGGCCAATATTACCCTGATAACAAAGCCAGACAAGGGCACTAAAAGGAAAAAATGCAGGATAATAATCCTGATAAACAGACACACAAATTCTTCACAAAATACCAGAAAATGTAACTCAATAGTATATAAAAGAATTATTTATCAATTGAGATTTATCCTGTTGACTCCTTGCCCGCAAGGGAGACAACGAAAGGAAGGACTTCAAGCGTAAGCTTGTACAAAAGATATTTTATTTTGTTAGAGCAGTCGACCCTCTCACAGCTTTTTCCATCTGCTCTTATACACTTTTTACAAAGAAG
>CAUYRH010095999.1:0-32741 GCA_963574655.1 Perodicticus potto | reverse complement strand
CTCGTAAAAACTTTCTCCCATTCTGCTAAGAAAATGACATGAAGGCTATGTTAACCAGTTTGATGAAAATATTTCAGATTATATATGAAACCAGCACATTGTACCCCATGATTGCATTAATGTACACAGCTATGATTTAATAAAAATAAAAATAATAATAATAATAATAATAATAATTTTCTCCCATTCTGTCAGTCATCTTTTCACTGGCTTGATGCTATCCTTTGAAGCACAATAAACTTTAATTTTGATGGAATAAAATCTATCTACTTTCTCTTTTATTGCTTATATTTTTAGTGTATGTCTACAAAATCACTGCTTAATCCAAAGTCACAAAGATTTAGGCCTATTTTTCTTCCAAGTTTTGTATTTTTGTCTTTGATCTATTTTGTGTTAATTTTTATATGTGGTATGGGGAAGAGTCCCAACTTCATTCTTTTGAATGTGGGTATCTATTTGTCCAATACTATCTGCTGAAATAACTCTTCCCCTCATTTAATTGTTTTGTAATAATTAATTAAGTAATGTAATTATTTTCCCTTGTCAAAAATAGATTAGCTGGGCCAGGCATGGTGGTTCATGCCTATAATCCTAGCCTCTGGAAGGCCAAGGCAGGAAGATCATTTGATCTCAGGAGTTCAAGACCAGCCTGAGTAAGAGTGAGACCCTTGTCTCTACTAAAAAAAAAAAAAAAGGAAAAGAAAGAAAGAAAAAGAAAAACAATACAAAAATTATCCAGGTGTTGTAGCAGGGACCTGTAGTTCCAACTACTCAGATGCTGAGGAAGTAGGATCGCTTGAACCCAGGAGTTTGAGATTGCTATGAGCTAGGCTGATGCCACGGCACTCTAACTCAGGCATCAGAGTGGGACTCTGTTTCAAAAAAGAAAAAAAAAATCAACTACCTGTAAATGTGGTTTACTTCTGGACTCTCAACTTGATTCCATTGAACTATATGTCCATCTTTCTACCAGTAACATGCTGTCTTTTTTTTTTTTAAGTTTCTGGCTGGGGCTGGGTTTAAACCCGCCACCTCTGGCATATGGGGCTGGTGCCCTACTCCTTTGAGCCACAGGCACTGCCCCCATACTGTCATGATTGCTGTAGCTTTGTAGTAAGTTTTGAAGTTGGGAATTGTGAGTCTTCCACCTGTTTATTTTTTATTTTTTTATTTTTTAGACAGAGTTTTACTCTGTCATCCTGGATAGAGTGCCATGGTACCATAGCTCAGAGTAACCTCAAACTCTATCGAGGGCTCAAATGATCCTCTTGCCTCAGCCTTCTAAGTAGCTGAAGCTACAGGCATATGCCACCAGGCCCAGACAATTTTTCTATTTTTAGTAGAGATGGGGTCTCACTCTTGCTCAGGCTGGTCTTGAACTCCTGTGCTCAAGTGATCCACCCACCTTGGCCTCCCAGAGTAGTAGAATTACAGGTGTGAGCCATCATGCCCTGCCTGAGTCTTCCAACTTTGTTCTCCTTTTCCAAGATTGTTTCAGCTATTCTGGGTCTCTTGGATTTATGTGTGATTTTTAGAGTCAGCTTGTCTATTTCTGAGAAGCTAACTGGGATTTGCTAGAGATTACACTGAATTTATTGATCATTTGGGGAACTATTGACATCTTGATGATATTAATTCTTCTGGCCCACAAACATGGCACCAGGACTTAATTACTTTTCACAATGTTTGGTTCTTTTTAGAGTATATATAATATTTTATACTCCTTTTATTAACTTTTTATTATTTTATTATTATGATGCCATTATAAATGGAATTCTTTTCTTATTTTCATTTTTGGGGAACAAAACTGATTTTTGTATGTTGATCTTGTACCCTGCAACCTTGCTGTCTAAATATTTTAAAATTATTATAACATAGAACATGAAATATCAGTTCTATTTCATCCAGTTACATCAGGGTTAAAATCTTGCTGTTGTTTAATGTTCCTTGTTATGTGGAAGTCTTATTTTAAACAAATTTAATAAGTCGTTGTATTGATTGATTTATTGAGACAAGAGTCTCACTCAGTCACCCTGGGTAGAGTGCCGTGGTGTGTCACAGCTCACAGCAACCTCAAACTCTTGGGCTTAAGAGATTCTCTTGCTTTAGCCTCCTGAGTAGCTGGGACTACAAGCACTCACTACAACACTCAGCTAGTTTTTCTATTTTTTAGTAGAGACAGGATCTGGCTCTTTCTCAGGCTGGTCTTGAACTCCTGAGCTTAGGCAATCCAGGCATGAGTCACTGCACCCAGCCTAAATTGTATTTAAAGGATAAATGGACTGAGCATAAAATGCACAGGCCATGCTATTTTGCTAAGAACTCTGCAGAGACTCCCTCCTAGGTGAGACATTGCTATAAAGAAGCATTAAATCAGTCTGTTTTCTTTCTTTTTTTTTTTTTTTGTGGTCACCTTGCTCTTTCTGCCTGGATGCTTGATTGAAATTCAATTACTTCATACGTTATGTATCTTTTCCCTCAAATAGTGTTCTTTAGATCCATAGCACAGTTATCAATGTCAGTAAATGTAATATTGACAATAATCTATTGTACATATTTCAATTTTGTCAGTGAACTCAATGATGTTCTTTATAGCATTTTTCCCTATGATGCAGGATCTTCTGTAAATTCGTATATTGCAGTTAGTTGTCATGTTCCTTAGGCCCCTTTAATATGAATCACTTCTTTGGCATTCATCCCTTGAGATGCTGACATTTCAAAAGGATACAGATCTTTTGCGTTTTAAAAATAGAATGTTCCTTACATTGCAATTATATATTTCCAGCCAGAATACTATATAAGTGGCAGTGTGTCCTTCTCAGGGTGTCATACCTGTCTACTGTCCATGTGGCCTCATTTGTGATTTTAACTCTGGTCCCCTGGTAGAGATGTTACCCAATTCTACTGAGTTACTAATATTCTAAAATGTTAACGTGTCTTTTTCCTCTATTCTACCCTCAAGCTTTTTCTCTGTTGCTAATCTGATATTACACCTCGTATCCATTCTTCTTGCTGTTCCTAGTTGATTTATTTAACATCTACCAGTGTTGTTCTGGTCTTTAGTTTGTTACCTTTACTCTGACATCTCTCTTCTTAGCCACATCTGTTGTTTCAGCCTTCCATCTTATTTCTTCACTTTATTTCTTAATGTTGACAACTGTCCAGACCTTCTGGGGTTTTTTTGTTTGTTTTTTTGTGACCACGGTATGTGTGAACTCTTGACCCTCTTCTAACTTACCTAAAACTTATCGTACTCTTAGGGGTGCAGTGCGATGTCTAACTGAGGTGTTCTACCCACTTTACTCTGATGACATGGTCATGGGGTACAGGTAGAGAGTTCACCTGGAATTTTGTGCCCCCTTTGTTGGAGGACATAGACTCTCTTTACAGAATTTCTTCCATATCCTACACTAGGAGTTCAGATTGCATATTCTAATTCCCAGTGTATTTCATCTTTAGGTTTGGAATTTATGCCCTTAATTTTGTAGGAATCCATAGTAAATGGCACACTCAGGGGATTTTGTTTTTCTATCTCTAATGAAATACTCGGGGCTTTTCCTTGGTTTTTCCTTAGGTGGAATTCTTACTTTCCTCATCAATTCACTTCTCTCTAAAGTGAAAGTTACTGAGCCGGGTGCAGTGGCTCATGCCTGTAATCCTAGCACTCTGGGAGGTGGAGGCAGGTGGAGTGCCTGAATTCACAGGTTTGACACCAGCCTGAGCAAGAGCGAGATACTGTCTCTAAAAAAAAAAAAAAAAATAGCTGGGTGTTGTGGCAGGCGCCTGTAGTCCCAGCCACTTGGGAGGCTGAGGCAAGAGAATTGCTTGAGTTAAAGGTTGCTTTGAGCTATGACTCCAGAGCACTCTACTGGGATGACAAAGTGAGACTCTCTCTCAAAACAGAAAAACAAAAATTGAGAGTTATGGGTCAGAATCTGGGTTTTTATTGACTCACTTTTTTCTCCCCCAGTATGATGTCAGGTGACCAAAGGAGTAGGTAAGAGTGAAGTTAAGAGCAGTAGTGTGCTGCTAAGTGTTTTACAAAATCAAAATCCCTAATGCATAAGATATGCTAATTTTCATAGGATGAATACTCTCTCCATTGCCAATTTCAAGCTGCTAACATGACATTACTAAATGTGGAATTGAAACCCACATCATCATATAGCATAGCACGTCATTACATAGTGTCTCCACCTTACAGATCTAATAGATGTGTAATAAAGAACCTCGAAAGCACAAGCAAAACTAAATGAAGTAAAACAATCAGGAAGTGATGATTTGGGGCAATTTACTACTTTTGTTTTAAATGTAACTTATTTTGTTGTAAATTTATTGATATATAATTTTTAATAATTGCTGTATTTATGAACTGGCTTGAAAGATCCCTGAAAAGTGGACTATGAGCTGTCACAAGGCAGTGCAAACCTACTCCAGCACACCACTGAGCCAGAATATGAGCTTGAATCACCCATTTCTCTTGGTATTTCTTTATTTCCACTTTATATTTTTTTGGCACAAGGTCATACCTCTTTTCTTCTATGGTTGCTGTTTGTTATATTTTTGCTTTTTAAAAAATTCCCTTGTGTTTGGGGAAAGAAATCCTGTGATCAGTTTTCTCCTGTCATCTTTGCATCAACATCTTATTCCTCTTCCTGAAAGTTTCTTTGGGTTTTACTAGGTTGTATGTACTATTTAGAACTGAGAAGAAAGTTCTATCATCTAAAATAGTAATCATAAGTCTTCCTCTAAGTACAAACACTAACCAGAGTTAGAAAAATAGTAAGTTAAGTACTCTAGTTGAGGAAAGGTAACAAAGAAACAATTGTAGAACTGTGTAAAAATTTCAAATAGGTAATATCCAATGCTAATAATGCAGATAATTAGCTTCGAAGAAAAAAAAATGATGTTACTTAGTTCAATGTAAGCATTTCACATTGTACATTGAAGCAGTACCCTAAACCCCATAAATGCATCAATGTACAAAGTTATGATTTAATAAAGACAATAAAAAACTAAAAAAAAATAAAAATTAAAAAAAAAAGAAAAAGAAAGAAAACAAAGAATGATGTTCTAACACATGGCAAATAGCCAGCCTCTTATATGGTACTCTGAAAAGAAACTTTGAAGGGTTGGGTTTGGTGAAAGGTGCCTCAGTGTACCCAAGAGCATACACGCTGCTCAAATATATATGATTTATTTCATATAAATATAATGTATAATTTTTTGAACAAATTCCATTTTGAGAAATTGAATGCTTTAGAGGATTATTTACTAAATGATTTCCTTACTAATTCAAATCATAGATTTAGTCAATATTTCCAATAAAGTAGTTGTTCTTAGGCCTTGCTGGACATTGAAATCACCTGGGGAGCTGTTAAGACACACCAATGCCAGGACCTTACTCCAAAGTATTTTGATTGGATTGCTCTAGGGTGGAGCCATGCCATTAGGAGTTTTGAAAAGCTCCCCAGGTGATTCTAATCAACAGCCAGAATTGCGAATCCCTGTCACAATGTAACATTTAGCATCTTATTAATACTCCGGAGAATCTTCTAAAGGAGATATATTAGCCTCTTAAGATGGTAATGAATAGGAAAATTTCTAAAAGTCCTGGATATATTTAAAGAAGAACAAGATAATCATAATGTTGTTAAAGTCTTTTTTTTTTGGCTGGGTCTCTACATGTTTTATAATTATTTTAAACCTATGCAATGACTTATAGAGCAAACGTTTACTAAATGTAATAACAGCTTGAAACTGCACACTAAAAAAATAGTATGTTTTCTATTTTTCTTCTGGAAGTTGGGGATTGTCCATGTTCGGGACACTGGCATGTCCTGTTACTCATCAGGCTGAGAGAGACCCTGTGAGCACCAGCTTTCTATAATAAATAGGAGTCAAAATTTATCCTTTCTGAGAAAACTATTTCTCAGGAACACAAACTAAAGTCATAAATAAGATTATAAGGGAGATCTCTAAAATATTGAAACAAATAAACTTGCCCAAGGACTTGAGTACAAGGGAATTAATAGACTTGTTAGATGCTGTAATTATCTACTCATTGAAACAGGATCCTCTACGATCTCTTCTACTTTTCAAAATAGATTTAACTATTGAATGTATTTAAAATCATATAGATACATTTCTATATTAATCAAGACTCTTTGGGCTACAAATAATAAATCAAATTAAACTAAGTTAAGGAGAAAGGGAATTTATTGAGTCAAATAACTGAAAGGTTCAGAGACAGACTTCAGGTAAATCTGGATCTAGGGACTCAATGCCATCAGAAATTGGTCTTGTTCTTTCCACCTCTTTTCTGTTTTCCTTCTAAGTAGATTCTATTCTTAGGTAGATTATCTCCTTGTGGTAACAAGATGGCTGCCAAAGCTGGATGCAGAGGCTCACACCTGTAATCCCAGCACTCTGGGAGCCTGAGGCAGGTGGATTGCTTGAGTTCAGGTGTTTGAGACCAGCCTGAGCAAAAGTGAGGCCCCTGTCTCTAAAAATAGCTGGGTGCTGTGGCCAGTGCCCATAGTACCAACTACTCGGGAGGCTGAGGCAAGAGAATAACTTGAGCCCAAGAGTTTGAGGTTGCTGTGAGCTATGACACCATGGTACTTAACCCCAGGATGACTGAGTGAGACGACTGTCTCAAAAAAAAAAAAAACAACAAAAAACAATGATAAAAAACAAACAAACAAAAAAGATGTTTGCCAGTAACCTAAGGCTTTCATACAACTGTTTAGCAACTGCAGCAGAATACTTCTCCATCTCAAAAGCTCTACCAAAAATAGTTGAGTTGAGTCTTACTGGCTCAGATTGTCCTGGCTTTGGTCCATGTGACCCTCCTTGAGCCAATCTCCATATCCACTGGAGTGCAATATTCCGACTGGCCAGGCTTGTGTCACATGCTCATCCCTGGCACGGGGGTGTGGTCAACTCTGTGTGATTTACATGCTTGAGGGTGGGGTGGAGTGTGGTTACCCAAAAGAAGATTGCTATCAGAAGATTTGGGGACAGATGCTCAGCAAAGCAAAACAGAGGCTCACCATGATTCAGAAAAACTATTACAAACTAAACTTCCCTACCTCTCTTTCTTTCAATGTCCCAGTTAGCCATAAGCAGTGAGGCTTTATGGTTTCTGGGCAGTTATTTCTCAAAATTCACATATATTGTCATATATCCTTTTGGTATTGTGAATAAAAATCTTCTGATAGGAGTTAAGTACTTTTTTGTTGTTTTTGTTTTTGAGACAGAGTCTCACTCTGTCACCCTGGGTAAAGGGCAGCAACCTGAAACTCCTGGGCTCAAGTGATCCTCTTGCCTCCGCCTCCCAAGTATCTGGGACTACAGGTGCCTGCCACAATGCCTGGCTATTTTTAGAGATGGGGGTCTCACTCTGGCTCAGGCTGGTCTGAAACTCCTGAGCTCAAGCAATCCACCCACCTTGGCCTCCCAGAGTACTGGGATTACAGGCATGAGCCACTGTGCCTGGCCTAAGAGTTAAGTACTTAATAAATGTAGTACATGTATACCGTGGAGTACTACTCAGCCGTGCAGAAGGATGACTTGATGCCCTTTGTGGCAATTTGGATAGAACTGGAGACCAGTATCTAAAGAATGGAAAAATAAACAGAACATGCACTCACTAGTAAATTGGAACTAACTGATGAGCACAAATGTGCACAGAGGGAGGTAAAACTCGACAGAAATCAAGCAGGGAGAAGGCGGGAGGAGGGGATGGGTGAAAACCTACCTAATGGGTACAATGGGCACTATCTGGGTGACAGGAATACTTATAGCCCTGACTCAGCATTATAAAAGCAACGCAGGTAACTGAAAACATGCCCCTGTAATATTTTGAAATTAAAAAAAAATAAATGCCTATAACAGGCAAATCTTACAAAAACAGAAAATAGTTCCGTGGCTACCTAGGGCTGGAGCAATGGAGGACTGAAGCATGAGAACAAAGAGGTACAATGTTTCTTTTGGGGAAAGTAAAGACGTTCTCAAATTGATGATGGAGATCGTTGCACCATCTGTGAATATACTAAACGCTATTGAATCATTCGCTTTAAAAGGCTTAATGGTATGCTATGTGAATTGTATCTCAATACACTGTTGGGGGAAAAGGAGTTGAAGAATTAAGCAATGGGCGGTGCCTGTGGCTCAGTGGGTAGGGCATTAGCCCCATATACGGAGCGTGGCGGGTTCAAACCCGGCCCCACCAAACTGCAACAAAAAAATAACTGGACGTTGTGGCGGGCACCTGTGGTCCCGGCTACTCCAGAGGCTGAGGCAAGAGAATCGCCTAAGCCCAGGAGCTGGAGGTTGCTGTGAGCTGTGATGCCACAGCACTCTACTGAGGGTGATAAAGTGAGTTTCTGTCTCTAAAAAAAAAAAAAAAGAAGAAGAAGAATTAAGTAATATATGCTGAAGAACTAAAGTTGGTTTGTTGCCTTTTTATTTACCTTGAGCAGAGCTAAAATTTATTTGATGTGAGAAATGCAAGTTTTCAAGGAATAGATTTACACGGCTGAACACATTCTCTCTAAACACTCCTTACCCACACAGACAAAAAGCCTTACGCCCAAGTTTCCCTTAACCTCCACGTATATGTCTTCAGATTATTTTCCAACTGGAAGGAGGAGCCCCCTGAATGGAAGAGAATTATCAGTATATACTAGCTCAGAAACATCATCAGCTTCTACAGTTCTGAGGTAGATTGTCAGAAGCAAGTTAGGGACCAGTATTGAAAGAGTTTATGGTTTGTATTTTGTTAGTCCCGGTCGTCATGGCAACCAACTGGTTCTCCATAAAGCCCGAAGCCAGCAGACATGTAATGGAATACATTCCTCGGAGTGAGTCAAAGCCTTGTTGAAAAGGAAGCAATCGCACGGTTATGGAAATAAATTATAAACTCCTATGAACAGCTCAGGGTTGAAATAGCAACTTTTGGGGATTCACATATGCCCCCTCCTCCCACATATCTTTGGCGATAAGTAACTTGGCAACACTTCATTTCTGATGGGCCGGTCCACCGCATCTTTGAGGAAGGGGCATGGCGATCCACGGTCTGCCTGCCTATCTTACAAGGTCTGGGCGAGTTTCGGATGAGAAACGCAGTGGGCCATACTGCTGATATGGCCAGTGCTGTTGCTGAAAAGTCCTTAACGTTCAGAAATGGAAGTTCCGGTATGCTTTTCACCTACCTCTGAGCCACTTAGAGATGACTTCCTATGACATACATACTCATATTTTGTTCAAATCCAAGTGATGAAATTTCTGCTCTTCCCCTGGGACATCCTGTTCCGCCACAGAGTCCCAAAGTGCATGCCAGTAGAACAGAACACTGACTTTGGAGTAGACAGATGTGGATTCAAATCCCAGCTCTGCTGCTTTATAGCCATGGGAACTCTGGCATGTTAAAGTCTTTGCATTTCAGATTCTCATTTATAAAAGAGAGGTAATGGTAGCTACTTCTTAGAGTTGTGAGGAAGAGTCAGTGTAACAATGTTAGTAAAAGCACCTAGTGGGGGCAGGGCGCCAGTCCTATATACCAAAGGTGGAAGGTTCAAACCTGGCCTCGGCCAAACTGCAAAAACCAAAAAACTAGCCGGGCATTTTGGCGGGCACTTGTAGTCCCAGCTACTCGGGAGGCTGAGGCAAGAGAATTGCCTAAGCCTGGGAGTTGGAGGTTGCTGTGAGCTGTGATGCCACCGCACTCTACTGAGGGCGATAAAGTGAGACTCTGTCTCTACCAAAAAAAAAAAAAAAAGCACCTAGCGGTCTCTGACATGCAGGAAGGGGCAAATACATGTAAAGTTTTATTGTCATCAGCTTTATTCCCTTAAGGCATGAGCATCTTTACTTTCTTGCTAATCCTTGTTGGAACTGTTGCTACCATGTTATTTTTTCTTCTTGATATATTCTCTTGCTTTCAAATACCACTTTAATACTTTCAGCTAGTTTGATTTCCACCTTTTGGGTTTTTTTGTTGGTTTTGTTTGTTTGTTTGTTTTCGTTTTTGAGACAGAGTCTCAAGCTGTCACCCTGGGTAGAGTGCAATGGCATCACTGCTCACAGCAACCTCAAACTCTTGGGCTTAAGTGATCCTCTTGTCTCAGCCTCCCAAGTAGCTGGGACTACAGGCACCTGCCACAATGCCTGGCTATTTTGGGGTTATATTTGTCATTGTTGTTTGGCGGGCCCGGCTGGATTCGAACCTGCTAGCTCCAGTGTACGTGGGTGGTGCCTTAGCAGCTTGAGCTACAGGTGCCTAGCCATCTCCACCTTTTGTTATCATCTCATTGAGTAGGATAAACCATTGATTGGTTTATCTTCAAAAAGTAGACTTCATAGCAAAGATTCTAAGCATTTTTAGTGACTCATTGTTCACTATTATTTTATCATTGGCTTGGCTGGAGTATGCTGACCCCAGCTCACCACCATATTCTTATGGGGCCTCATTGGCTCAGAAATGAGAAATTCTTCAAGTGTCAGTAGTAGAGCCCACTGTAGGCGGGCCACCTGTGACAGCCACATATTCCCCCACAGCCTCACCTAGCAGGCAGCTGCATTTGGAAAAGCCAAGTTGCACAATCATGGAGAAATAGTTTTGCTCGCTATTTCTCCATTATTTGCACAACCAGGTTAAATTCCTGCAGCTTGGGCCTATCTAAGATCTCCATCATATCAGCATTGTCAGCCTGAGCAAACCAATTTCTGCTTCTAGGAACATTCCTTTAGAGAGGAGTGGAAATTTCAATAAATTCTCCAGCGTTCTTTGAAACTCCCAAACTGGTGAGGCCCTTGAGCAGATTCTTCTAATAGAGTCAGAAGAGCAATATTTGGAACTAGAAGTTTGCACAGGATCAGTTTTTCCAAGAAATGCAGCCCTCCCTTTGGATAATTAATTTGGAAAGATTGGCGTTTCCCTCTACCTGGCCACATTTGTTTTCTCCATCTTCTTGGAGACTGGCCTTCAAATATTTTCTCTATCTTCACCCTCCCAGCTATTTCACGTATTCTTTTCCAGCATTTTCCTTAATTTTAATACCAGGCTGATTTATTCTTGCCATAAAAAGTTTTTAGATTCTTTCGCAGCTCTTTAATTTCTCCTGAACTTGCTTCTCCAGCACAGAGTAAGGATTAACAAAAGGGATTTTTGTAAGCACACCATGTCCCTTAGCGACAAACATAAAAAGATAAAAAGCAGTACACTCTTGGCCTTCTCTACCAGCAGACCACAACAGTTTTGTGTGTGTGTGTAGGGGGTGTACAGTAATCAATTCTTAGAACAGATTTTTTTCCTCTTTACTCACAGACAACTTGAAGACCTCATGTTCAAGCCAGATCTATTTTGGGCAAAAAGGAGACAGGACATTTGATGCCTTTGTGTCTGGTAAAATCCTTCCCAAATAGCCCTACATTCTCATCTCCTCTTTGCAATTGCTAATGGCTGAGAAGTTAATGACACTACCCTTGCCCTCATCTTTTCTCTGAACCTAAGATTGCTTCCCCCTTTAGGCTGGGCATCTCTTTAGTGAGAACCACAATCTGAAGGGAAAATGCTTTTGATTTGAGAGGCGATTTAAAGAAAAAAAAGACTCCATGTAGTCCCAAACTACTTTATTCCATCTGACCACCTAGCCTGGTTTCTATTTTGAAAAACATCGATTATGCGCTGTAACAAAGTCGCTATTTTCAGAACACCATAAATTCTAAGGCAATACTTTTTAGTGAGTGATTTATAGTGATATCAGTAAACTAGGGGTACCCAGCTTAATTGGAGTGTGGTTTTTAAATTGCAAAGTTATGAACATTATTTAACACCAATTTCCTCACTAATGGAGCTGTAATTGCTTGCAGAGAAGGGTTTCTCAACCTCAGCACTATCAACATTGGGGCCAGATAATTCTCGTTGCGGGGCGGGGGTGAAGGGGACCTGTGATTATGGGATGCTTAGCAGCATCCCTGATCCCCACCCACTAAGTGCCAGCAGAATTCTCACTCCAGTTGTGACAACCAAAAATGTCTGCAGACGTTGTCAGGCATCCCCTGGGCAACACAACCAGCCTTGGTTGGGACGCACTGATGTGCGAGGCCTGGTGAAATCGTCTTTCCTTTGCTTTCTTTTCTGAACTATGAAAATCTTAGAGTCCAGTGAAAAATAAGAACACATTAGGTCCTGGAATGTACTATTTTGATTCTATTATTATAAAATCCTTCACTTTTCTCACTTGAGAGTTTTAGAAAAACAATGAAATTTCCAAATACAGCTACAGTATATAAACCTTGGTCCCGGGCTCGTCTTCACTTCTCTGCTAATGGGTCAACAAGAATAGTACTTTTCATGAGGTTTTCCGAGAGTATGCAGGGCCCCTCTCTGGCCTGGTTTAATGAAGCCCAGGGTAAAACTACTCATTAGCAAAGTGACTAATCTACAGGCCTATTAGTTGAAATAGTCAGAGAGGGGAAAAGAAGTGTAATGTTTCCTATGTACTATTTTCTCTCTTAAAGCATAATATGCAGTGGTCTAAAGAGTGGCCACATCCATGTTAGTTTTACAAATTGGCAAGTTTGATCTTTGCTGTCCAGTTCTTGCTTCCAGGGTAATCAAGATTTCTACAGACCCTGAAGTAAAAGGAAAAAATGGTGGTGTCGCAGATGTTCTCTGCTTCTAATAATTGTTCCTCTACCCCATTGTCTGCTTTCCTTCTCCCTCCTATTTCTTTTTGACTCAGGCTTCCTTGCTATTCTGAAGACCAGCTGACCATCCCGTCCACTCCCCACCCAACATCCACCACCAGGGTCCCAACTGGAAGCAAATGGCACACTCAATTAGGATAAGTGGAGGAGACTTTAATGAAGGAATTATTTACAGAGGTGTTATTGGGGTTTAGGGAAATCCTGAAGGAGAGTGTAGGACCACACAACAAGAAATAGCAGATTCCTGGTACCATCCCTAAGCCTGGAAAGGCAAAGGAAAGACCAGTAACCAGAATCCAGAAGGGTTGCTATGGGGGCAGCCATCTTGTTTCTTATACCTCACAAACCAGCAAGCTATGTTGACCTAGAAGGTAAATACCCTAACTTCATTCTTCCCTGCCCTCCAACTTCCAGCCACTATCTCCAACCCAACCAGAAGAGCGAGGGTAAAGGAGGATGGTGATACAGTCCATATAGGGCAGCCTCCCTAGGCACAGAGCAGAGTAGAGGAGGATAAAGAATGGATCTGGGGAGCAAACAGAAGACTTCCAGCCCACGCTGCCATCCCAAGGAACATCAGAGGCCCTCAGAGTGAGAAAGGATGTCGTTGGGACATTCTCCCATGGTAATTTTCCTATGTCCCCTGGGGTTGAGACAAGCTGCCTTAAAGCATGTTGGACTTTCCAAATCCCTGTAATCCCCTCCAGACGCTTCCATTGCTGAATCACCTGGAAGAAATAGATCCAACTTCTATAACCACCATTCCATTTCATGCCTTTTCCACTAGCCCATTGATTTTTTCAGACAGAGTCTCACTATGTCGCCCTCTGCAGAGTGCCATAGCCTCACAGCTCACAGCAACTTCTAACTCTAGGGCTCAAGTGATCCTCTTGCCTCAGCCTCCCAAGTAGCCGGGACTACAGGCGCCCACCACAAGGCCCAGCTATTTTTTTTGTTGTAGTTGTTATTATTTTAGCTGGCCCGGGCCAGGTTCGAACCCACCAGCCTCAGTGTATGTGGCTGACGTGATAACCACTGTGCTAGGGGCCCCGCGCCCCATTGTTTGTTTGATTTCTAGGAGTCCACAGGATAATCACTGGCCAGTCTGTTTCCTCCTCCCTTTGGTGTTGGCAGCCACTTCACGTGACAATTGACTATAAACCAACTCCCACCCTAGTGTTAGTGAGGTATAAGAGACAACAAGCATTTCACTTCACACAGGGTGCTTCCGGGACAGGGTTTGGGAAGGGGACCTCTCAGAGTGGGAGTTGGGTGGAAGTTAAGGGAAAAATGAACTGCTTTCCTCATCCAGTCCTATTTGTTAAAACAGTGTGGGCACTTTAGCACTTGAACCCAGGCTTCTGGGGTTTTCTGTTTGTTGGTTTGTTGGCTTTGGTGGACATAGTCATTTGGGTTTTTCCTGACAAGCACTCAAAGTCACACTGCCTTCTGGAAAAGCTACCATCTCAAGTTGGTTAACACTACAAAAATGTGAAACCCTGGGGAACAGGAGAATTCCATCTTGTATACCCACCTAAATCTGGTAAAGGTCTCTCAAAGCCTCACCGCTATTCAGAAACATCAGTAGCAATGTGATTTCGCTTGATTACTAAGAGAGTTTTACAGGGTATGATGTATAAGCTAATTTAAATACTGTAATCTTCCATGTCGATTGAGACTCTGTCTCAAAAAAGAAAAAAACACAGCCCTGACTCCATTCCTAGAGGAGTAGGTATGTTCTTAAGTAAACACATGTAGCAAATGGTGTAGAGGTACACACAGAGTGGGCTGACTTGCACTCTTACTAGGGTGTGAAGGGCTGCCTTTGAACCCCTTCCCTAGTAGGTTTTTCTAGGAAGAGTAGAGGGTAGGCTTCTGAGGCAGGGTGTGCTGCTGAGAAGGGGAAGAACACAAAATGGGAGACAGAGTCCCCCAAAGGCTCACCCATATTCACAGCCAAAGGTTCGTCCGGTAAGTCTTACTGCCTGCCTGCTGCACCCAAATCAAATGTCTTGTTTTAGACCCCAAACCATAAACTAAGAGATCCTAAGCTGGTCAGAGTATTATTTCCTTTTCTTTATTCTGTACCTTCTGGAAGCAAGGAAGGCAGGGAAAGCCCAGGAATTCTGGCAAATCAAAGTTCATTTCACCGTCAGTCCTGACTCCCCACGCCTGGCTGTCCTGTCAGTGCCCACTGGGGTCTTCTCAGTGGAAACTGCTTTGCTATTAGAGAGTCTTTGCAAGCTGACTTCAGTTCCCGTCAACGTCTGAACTGTTTCCCATCTCTTAGCACTTGAAGTAATATCCGGGTGGTTTTGAAACACGGAGCACGATCTAGTTCCTTAGTGGGCGCTTCATCCTCTAATCCTGTCTACTGAAGGCCCCACTTTCTGTGGCTGGACAGGGGCCGTGGAAATTCACCCCAGAAACACTACTGCACCAGTGCTTCTCCAACTTCAACAGGCACATGGTTCTGACTCTGCAGGGCTAGTGTAGGGCCTGAGAATCAGCATTTCTAACAAGTTCCCAGGCTGGTGGACCACGCCTCGCATAGCCAGGACTTACAGGACTCTGAGCTGGGCAGTGTAAGAAACAGAAATAACTCTGGACCAGAAGTTAGGAGACCTGGGTCCAAGTCTAGACAATGACATTAACCAGCCATGGGACCTCAGGGGAGTCAGTCTATTTCTTCACCTATAGAAAGGGACATGTTAGACTAAACTTCTGTTGTCCCTTCAGATGTCAGCAGATGATGACTCTTGGCCTCTCAGACCAAGTGCCATAACACTTGTAGTCACTTAAGTTTGGGATTTTTGGTGACAGCTTTAGAAGCATTTTATTGTTTGGCCCTGTTCTGTGGTAAGCTGTAAATAATTGTGTGAACTTCTCTAATATCACAAAGATGGAAAGAGAAATAGCTTCAATTTTCCCATAAAAATATGAATGTGCATGTTATCTTCTATTCCCTGGGCTACAAAATGGAATTATCCAGACTTCCAGAGATGAGATGGTAAAGTTAATGATCTTGGTCTTTGGTGGCTGCCTCCTCCATCTTGTGTCCCATGAACCTACCTCCACCTCCCGCTGCCCATGGGCACTTCTCTCTCTCTCTGTTTCAGATACTTCTACTTGTCCCAAGTGTTTCTGCCCCTCCTCCCAGTAATGGAATTTTCAGCTGATCACATAGTTTCCCAGAATAAAGACAGCATTTCCCAGCCTTCTTTGCAGCTAAGTATGACCATATCTCTGAGTTCTGGTAAATAGGAAGTGAACACAAGTAATATGTGCAATTTCGAGGTGGTGTCCCTAAAAAGTGGAAGTGCAGCACACCCTCCCTCACTTTCCTTCCTGCTAGCCGGGTTGAGGAGGTAATATTGAGCCACCTGGAACCGTGTGGACCTCCGAAGTTACAGAACAACAGGAAAAAAGGAGACTGAGCCCCAGCACCGAGGAGTACTGGCTTGTTTCATTAGCAGAGAATTCATCATCTTGTTTGTGCCACCCTCCTTTCAGGACTTTACTAGAAGCTAATCTATGCCCTAACAAATACATACTCCCATCTCTCAGGCCAAACTTAGCTCCTGTTCCACACTCTCAGGCAGAATGACTCTGGATACACCTACTCATGGCTCATACTGTGGACAATGCAGTCTTGGTAGGCAATGAAACTGTTTCTATCAGCAAATTTGTTTCCGCACTTTCCTATTGACCCTCAAAGTCTCTCACTTTCCCAATGCACAGATAAAAGCACATCTTCCTTGAAGAAGCCCTTTCATGCATTTTTTAGTTCATCACTGTTTTGAATACTGATTTTGATCATCAAGAACTAAAACCTCCTTCAGATTTCTCTCCCCACAGCCATCTGTCCTGCTGGAAGGGATCTGGGTAGCTCATTCATCCTTAGGTGCTAGTAACTGATAATAGGCCAATGTATAATGTATAATAGACTATTCCCATGGTATTTGCATTTTAGACAACAAAATTCTTTCTGGCCAGTTTAAACAGACAAAAAAGGAATTTACTAAAGGACACTAGGAAATTTCCACGGTCTTTGTCTTTTATAACATTAAAAGTCCATAAGCCCTTTTTAAATTAAATAAAATGTTCTTCATCTCGTCTTTGTCTCAGGACTAGATTAGGGTTATGCATTCCCAGCTTACACAAGTGGTGCGGCCTTCTCAGGGCATCACATTTGGAGGTCCATTATGTTCATTTGTTTCTCACTTCAAATGTTAATTTTGATCACCTAGTCAAGGTATTTGCTTTTTTCTCCACTGCATAGTTACTATGTTCTCCTTTTTAACTAATAAGCAACCTATGAGGAAGCACATGAAGACCATGTATTTATTCTGCTCCTAAAAATGTTCCAGGCTAAAGGAGACTGAGAAACATGGCAACTAGAGAATTGAGGATGCTTGCCCCTACACTGGATCTTGTACTATCGGTGAAACATGTGGTAAAGAACATTACTGGGTCAACTGATGAAACTGAAACACAAATGGTGGTTAAATACAAATATTATATAGGGCGGCGCCTGTGGCTCAAAGGAGTACGGCTCTGGCCCCGTATGCGAGAGGTGGTGGGTTCAAACCCAGCCCTGGCCAAACTCTGAAATATATATATATATAAATGTTAAATTTACTGACATTGATAACAGGGCTATGGTTACACGGAGAATATCCTTTTTCTTAGGAAATGTACACTGAACTTTTCTATAAATTTCAAATAATCTCCAAATAAAGACTTTTTAAAAACAAATATATTCAGAAGCTCACAGAACCCCAGGGAGTGGCAGGAAGAGAGTGTCACAAAGAGTCAGGCTCAAACACGAGGCAATCAGGAACATTGCCCGAACTATTTCTGCTCTGCTTCAGTGACAAGTAGACTGCTGTGACTCAGTGTAGACCCTGCCGCTCTCCGAGATACTAGTGGAGACCAGATGACTGCTGCCTCTGAAGAAGCAAGGATTTCCTACCTACCTCACCAGGAAATGGATTCCTCAGAGCATGTGTACTCATGTACTATGGACTCAAATCCAAATTTTATCCAGGTGCATCTGATTGGTGGAAAGTAGCTGCAAGGGTTACTGGGAAAGCAAATGTATGATTTTAATCTTTAAGAAGTCAACATCCGGCTCAGTGCCTGTGGCTCAAAGGACTAAGGCACCAGCCATGTACACCTCAGCTGGCAGGTTCAAATCCAACCTGGGCCCGCCAAACAACAATGGCGGATGCAACCAAAAAATGGCCGGGCATTGTGGCGGGCGCCTGTAGTCCCAGCTACTTGGGAGGCAGAGGCAGGAGACTCACTTGAGCCCAGGAATTGGAGGTTGCTGTGAGCTGTGGAAAGTCAACATCCTTGGAAAGTTCTCCAAACATAAGAAGGGTGTTCAAAAGATGTGAGGTGATCACAGATGGAACACATGGCCAACACAAGACAAAATTCTCTAATCCTCTAATGATGACTTTGTGGAGTCACCCCTGCCTGGATCTGAAAAGCCTTCCTTGTGCTCTTCCAATCACTTCTTCACAGAAACAGCTGCCCTATGGCTGCCCCTGAAACAGCAGCTATGACCTATTCACTGAGCACTTCAAATCTATGCTAAAAATGCAAATAAAACTCAATGAGGCATCACTACATACCCAGCAGAATGACTAAAACATAAAAGGAAGGCTGATGCATCAAGTGTTGGAAAAGATATAGAAAACTAGGACTCTCACACATCAGTGGTGGGAATGTAAATAGCTACAACTACTTTGGAAAGGCTCAATTTAAGTACCGTCCATAACTGAACTGTTCCACTCCTGGTATAAGGCAATGGGAATGAGTTCTTACATTTAGCAGAAGACACATACAAGTGTGAATTAATGGCATTGCTATTCAGGATAGCCAAAAATTAGAAATAACATATGTCCATGAACAGTAAAATGGGTAAATAAATATTGTGTTATATGCAAAATGAAATACTACACAGCAATCAGGAAAATAATGAATCACCCCCACACACAATAATATGAATGCTTCTAACCAATTATGTTGAGAAAAAGAAGCTAGTTACACAAAAGTACATCTTGTGTTATTCCATTTATAGGAAGTTCAAGAACAGACAAATAAGCATATGACAATATATCAGAATAGCAGTTCCTCTTAGGGTTAGGATGGGAGTTACTGAAAAGGGGCATGAGGGAGCCTTTTAGGGTGATACAAGTATTCTGTTTTTGATCTGGTTAGAGGTACCATGGGTATAGACCCATAAAATTCAAACTATGCACCTAATATTTGTGTCCTGTGTGAAAACCATACATCATTTTTTGGGGGGAGAAGACTACAGAAAGAGAATGACAAATTCTTAGAACGATAAGAAAACTTTTCAATTTAGCAAAAGAAAGAATCCTCGTCTGTGAAATATGAAGTCTCCTCTGAAGTGATTTTTGTGAGGGTATTAGTCATGCTGATGTCCACCAGGTTAGCTGTTGACATCATTTTCTTGCTTCAGCCTCATACCTTCCCATTCCTTCAGGAAAGTAAATGTTTGCAATGAAGCCCTAGGAAACTAGCTGGAAATGGACATGTGAAACAGTCATATGTATTTCATGTATTTGCACAGTACTTGACCACTCTCAAAGAATACAGTACCTCATTGTATCCTTGCAACAACCTTGGGAGATGGGCAAGGGTATGCATTTATCTTCATTACCAAAATGAGGGATGTAGAACTCTGAGAGGTTGAAAGGTCATTTAAACTCAATGTTTCCAACTCCTTTACTTAGTGCTTTTCTAGTGGTATTGACAAGTGCCGATTTAAATATGACTAGTAACTACAGAAAGTGATCCTAGAGTGGACACCGGAAGGGAAAAAAATGTTATAAGGGGTATTATTAGGACAAATAGTAAAATTTGAATACATAGTATATGTAGAAAATAACACTGTGTCTACCACTGTTGAATTGCTTGATCTTAATAATTGTTGTTTCATAAGACAGTGTCCTTGTTCATAATAAAAGCACACTGAAGTGTTCAGGGTAAAAGGTCATCGTGTCTGTAACTTATTCTCAAAAGGCTCATTTAAAGTTATGTATATACAGGAAAGCAAATGTGGCAAAATATTAACAATACATAAATGCAGGTGAATGGTGCACAGATATTTGTCATATTCTTGCTGCTATTCTGTAGGTATTAAATTTTTCTAAATAAGAAGTCTGAAACTACTAGAGAAAAAAGTATAACCTCCAGATAAAATCAAGTTACGTCTTCTGTTGCACATGTCACATAAAACCATAGTTTTCTTGGACACTGTTTCAGAAAATGACAGAATTTTAATTCCTAACAGATTTATTAATTGCTTCCTTTCATCACCACACAGGCAAAACATCCCTTCTTGTATTTAGTTAGCATAGTCTAGTGAATTTAATTAGGAGGGCTTGCTCTGCTGGGACCAGTTGTAGTTTTTACAGAATACAACGGAATGTTCTATTATAAGGCCCTGAGGCAAGGGAAGAGTCTGTAGCTTCATGATCTCTACGGCCTTGTCAATGCCCTAGGAAGGTGGCAAGACCTTGGAGGGCATAGCTGTGTGGCATGCTAAGGGACTCTGGGTCCCTGGGACAGGGGCGTTCCATGACCCAAATACATCTTGGAGGCCTGGGGACTGCTGAATTTGAAAGAGAGCTGAGACCCCGTTCCACATGAAAAAATGGTCGATAACAAAACAAAAACAAAAACAAAAACAACAACTATACAGCACTGAGGTGGATAAGACTCAGTAACTGAGTTCAGATTCTCCTCCACCAAGGCAAGATGGGTGCCCCAAATTGAATTTAAGCTAAAGTAAATGATCAAACTTTTTTTTCTATTTGAATCTTTGAACTGAGTCATTCCTAAGTAATGTATATTGAAATGCGTGATAAACTATGTCCTTTATATTGATTATCTCATTTTGTCCTCACAACTCTATGACTTAGGTAAAATAATCCCCACTTTACAAATGGGGAAACTGAGGTTTAGTGGGATTAATAACCATTTGCCCAAAGTCATACAGCAAGTAACTGGTGGAGCTGGGATTTGAACCCAGGCAGCCTGACTCCAGAGTATAGGCTCTTAACCCATCTTTCATACTGTTGGGTGGCCACCTATCTCCTCATAAGATTGTGTAATTCCCACTTCTAGCTCCCAGTCTGCAGAATAGGACCTGTGGTTTATGAAAGGAAGATGCTACTCTGTGGTGTAACAGAAATGTAAGAAGCCTATCCCAGCTCAACAGAGCACAAGAAAGTTACTCATTCCATCCTTTTCAATAGGCAGCCAAACTTTCCATACCGCAGATGACTAAAAGATAGAGCTGATTGTGCCCAGGAGGGTGTGTGACTCTTCTGCCAAATGTCCTGGCTGGTGATGCTGTCCTCGCCTGCAAAGAGTGAGCTTCTTCCAAACAACATTGGTGTTCTCCATTTCCCCCGTGGATGTGTGACTTAGAGTCACACTCTGTGCCTCATCCAGGCCCTGAAAAGAGCTAGTCCTGCACTAAGGGCAATTTGTGAAACATAATGAATTGCAGATTCCTTCTGGAGATGCTTAAGCTCATTGATGTCTCAGATGTGTGGCCAGCATGGAGCTCTCCTTGGCAGTGAGGATCCTTCCATCTCCAGCTGGAGAGGAGGTCCAGATGACAAAAACCTAGAGCATCATTCAGATTGAGCTTGGTTTTCCCAAGAATTGGTGGGGCAGCTTACATACATGAATGGGGCTTTGGGGAGCCTACCCTTTCAGCAGATCCAAACCACACAGATCACAGAGATCTATGGAAAATAACATCTTCCTCATGAGCTGACTAAATGTTAGCAATAGTCTTCCTTTGGCTCAGTGACACTCAGGGTGGAACAACAATGCAAAGAGCTTTTCTTTTCAGACAAGGGAACAACCTGCTCAGGACAGGACATTCCCAGTAACCTAAAGCAGCGATCCTCAACCTGTGGGTCGTGACCTCTTTGGACTGTATTAAAGGGTTGTGGCATTAGGAAGGTTGAGAAACACTGACCTAAAGGAAAGGCCTTCTCAGGATACATTTGTTTTCTGTTCAGAGAAGAACCGTAGGCTCTGGTTCTGCTACTGTAATATTTCCAATTATATTTATTATCAATTATTACCAATCATGAAACTAATGTGGACATAGCTACCTATAAATTTGATTTTTCCCCAAATCCTAACACATACCTATCATACATCCCATTTTACACATAAGTAACCAAGTTAATATAGCCCAAAATGATTTTAATTTTGATCAAGGTAAAATCCAAGTTAGAAGCAGAGGACATTCAAAAACATGGACAAATCTCATAGATATTAAATGGGAGAAGCCAGATAAGAAACAGCATATTACTATATGATTCCATTTATATGAAGTTCAAGGGTTAGGGTTAGGGTTAAACTGGTAAAACTAATCCAAGATAAAAGAACTCGAAACAGTGGTTACTTCTGGGAGGGTGGTATTGACTGGAAAAAGGTATGAGGGACACTTCAGGGATGCTGGAGAGTTCTCTTTCTTGATTTCAGTGGTAGTTCCACAGGCATAACAATATGTAAAAATTCATTAAGATTTGTGCATTTTACCACATAGGGTGGCCATAAAGTTCGATGCAATGCACATGAACTTTATGGCCACGCTGTATTCAAATTATCTTTCAAAAAAGGTCACAATTTTAACAAAAATCTTATAGAAAATTTCAGAAGCTGTTTGAAGATACAAAATCTCAAATTAATAATCAGCCTTTATTTAGATGGGTGTGAGCAATTTTCTGACAGTTACCATAAAAATTCAGTTAAGCTATACTTGTTCTTTACGTTGACATCATAACGTTGCCCTTAACAAAAAAAAAAAACAAAAAAATCCAAAGAAGATTCCTGAAACCTTGAAAAATTTGTTTCAGTAGTTCCAAAGACCATTAGCTTATAAGCTTGGAACTATTAATGTTTCTTATAGGAAGTTACATTTGTTAGAATGTTCACTTAAAATTGTAGTCTCTGATCACTATGAGTGGTGGATTTTACTCAACCACTTTTGGCTACCTGGATGGCTATAACTATGATAAATTCTATATACAGTCATATGTTGCTTAACAATGGGGAGACATTCTGAGAAATGCGTCATTAGGTGATTTCATCATTGTGTAAGCATCTTAGAATGTACTTACACAAACCTAGTTGATATAGTCTACTAGACACGTAGGCTACAAGTATGTAGGGCCTATTACTTTTAGGCCACAGAACTGTAAAGAATGTTACTGTACTAAATACTGTAGGCCGCTGGAACATAGTGGTGAATATTTGTACAATAGTAATTTTCCAGCTCCATTATAGTTGTATGGGACCAATGTTGTATATGTGGTTCATCCTTGACAAAAATATCATAATGTGGTGCCTGATTGTAATCGGTCCAGAAAATAAACATGCACTCTGGGAATTAAGAACATAATTAAAAGGCTTTTGTCCTTGACATTTACAAGGTAAATACCATGACAAAACAGATTAAATTAAAATACAAACGAGAAGCCTGAAGCTCAGGGGCAAGATAACTAGTCTGGACCTGGAGCTTAGGCTTCTTGGTTCCTGATTGTATAGCCTTTCCATTTTCCCATGGCCCCTCCAATTTTTTAAATACTGTTTTATATCTAAAATAGATATGTGCATGGAAAAAGGACTGCTTCGATGTAATAAAAATTAAATATTAACAAGAAAAGGATGTCCATATCACCCTCCCCCAAAGTTTCATATCTGGAAGCTTAAAAACACATTTCTCATTAATTCTTGAGTTACAGAGGATGTCAAAGTGAAAAGAGTCTATTTCTAAAGGAATAGGAATGCTACATAGTAAAGTCTGTGATGTGGACAAGATGATAGAGTAAAATACGATATTCAAACTGAGAAATATAGAAAGTATAACATTTTCAATTCTGGAAGCAAGAAAATAAAAACAAGCTTGAAGTGATACAGGAGAAAGGAAGGCAATAAGAAACAAGTTGAATAGGGTAAAAGAGGAAATAAAGTAAAAGTAAAAATTAGTAAGGCCCCAAACCAGGTCTTTGACAATCCACATACGTTGATATATAAGACAAACTTTTGGGAAACTTAATTAAGAGAGAAAAGGACTAAGAAACAAATAAGGACTATGAAATAAAAATGGAGATAATTTACAGATAGTAAATTTGAAAATCCATGTAAAATGGATACTTTCCTGGGAAAATAAAAGTTACCAAAATTAGCTCTCAAGAAGTAGAAAATGTGGCCAACAAAAAGTCATAGTAGTCCAACAAGGAGGGGCACCCAGCCCGAAGGGAGGAATATTCTATCACTTCATTGGTTAGCAGCACTGATGCATGATAATAGAATGCAGATTGAAATTTGTAGATAACTTGTCCCATTATTGCCTGCACCTGGGGCAGACCTTACCTATGGCTACCCCATCCTCTTGCTTTGTCACTGAACAGCTACTGAAAAAAAAATTTTAAATATTCAAAGGTTTATTCCTCAAAGAGACACCTTTAACCAAAGTTTGAGGAAACGAGCAAATGAATGTTATGTAAACTGTTTTAGGACAGAGAAAACTAAAGTCTGCCCGATTCATTTTATGACCTAGCAAAAACTTGATACCCAAACTAAACATAGCACAAGAAAAAGAAAGTTGTAAATTAATCACTTATGAATGTAAATACAAAAATGGTAAATAGCAGCCAAAATCCAACAATGTATTTTGAGAATATTCAAATGAATAACAAAGTGTATCCAAGGAATGCAAGGATGGTTGAAAATATTTTAACATGGTTCACAATGGATTAAGTAAGAAAAAAACTCCTACAGCATCTCAATAGTACCAACTGGAAGTCCACACACGCTTCTTTGAAATCTTTGCGGCCAACTGTGTTTCAGAGTTCAGAATGTTTCAAATTATACAAAGGAGCAAAACAGTGCAATGTGCCTATGCAGCATGTCAATCCAGCTCAGGTTTTAGCACCAGATGAATTGAGTTGAAAGGGAATCACCAAAACCCTTTCAACCTTCAGAACTTTTGGATATGAGAATTAGAGTCATAAGATTGTGAATCTGCATAAGATTGTGAATCTGCAATGTAAAAGTGACATTAAGATTCGAAACGTGAACCTGTTGACTTAACAATTCTACTCACTTGTATAGACACTGAAGAAACAGTCATATACATACTCAAACATGTAGAAGGATGTTTATTGTACCATTACTTGTAAGGGTGAAAATCTACAAGACATCTGAACGCCTGTGAGTGTTAGAATGCTTACATGAACTCTGATGTCCCCATACTCTTACATACAGTGTAGCATTTAAAAGAATGAGGAAGATGTTTATGGGATGACATGGAAAGATCTCTAAGAAATACTTTTAAGTGAAGAAAAATAGCCTAACAAAAGGATAATTGCCATTATCACTTATGTAGAAAGACAAAAAATAAGATTATTTATTTCTTTCTTTAGCTGTGTAAGTCACAACCATGGCTATGCATTAGAAACACCCATGGAGCTTTTAAAATTCCCAATATCCAGGACAAAATGACGTTAGAATCTCTGGGGGTGAGACTTAGGCATGAGGATTTTGGAAGCTGTCAGGTGATTCTAAAGCCAAGGAGGGGAACCACTGCTTGCCTTCACTTTCTCTGTCTCTGTCTCTCTCCTCATCACTCTCGCTCCCTTCTCTGTGTCTCTTTTATGTCTCTTCTTGCCTTGTCTCTCTCTCATTCATGTGAATACATAACAGACAGGAAAAATGCCCACCAAACTGGCAATTGTGGTAACCTCTAGAAGAGGACTAAGATTGGAAGTATTCATCTAGAGCTAAGATCAGCAAACTAAAGCCCATGGACCAAATCCAGCAAGCTGCTTTTTTGTCAATAAAGTTTTATTGGCATACAGCTATGTCCATTTAGTTACATATTATCTATGGTCATTTAAGTGCTACAGTGGGAGAATTGAGTAGTTGCAACATAGAGACCATATGGTCCACAAATATGTACTATTTGGACCTTTACAGGAAAGGTTTGCTAACTACTCTGGAAACTTTAACCTACATTTTTTAAATGTAGAATTCATTCACATTTGCATAATTATAAAATAAACATTAACAAATAAAAAACATAGATACCCAAAATAGGGAAAGAAAAAGGTGTGAGAAGATATAGCATATTAATGAACAATATTTATGTCTGTATATTGGGATTATTTGTCATTTTCTTTTTTGCATTTTTATTTTGTACATTAGCCTGTATTGCCTATATTTTTTAAAAGCCTCACAAAACTCATTTTAATAAAGTCATCAGGGTCTGCTTTGATGTGGATGTGTCCTGCTGTGCACTGGCCATCTCCATTGGGAACTTGAGATGCAACTTGTCCAAAACCAATCTTTCCTATGCCCTCCCTTCCTGGCCTACTCCTGAGGCCAGTGGGATCTGCCCTGTTTCACTGCAGCCAGTCCCCTCCCATCCACTGGGCTATGTCCCCAGCAGCACAGTCAGCTTTGCCTTAGTCCTTTCTGCCCCCCTAACTGCCCTCCCTCCTCCAATTCCTTCTGCCCCCCTCCCCACACTGCCACCAAAGTCATCTTTCTAAGATGGGAATCAAATCATGTTACCTGATTGCTTAAAAATCCACCACTGGTTCTGCATTGTCCCAGGATAAACTCCACTTCCTCAGCATGGTAGAACAACCCCCTCGTGATTTGACACCACCCCATTTTTCCAGCTTCGTGTCTTCCAGTATCCTACTTGGCACCTGCCTTGCAGCTAGGCCAAGCCCTCATTCTTGGATCTCTGTGTGTCTTGACGGCCTTTGAACAGGCTATTCCCTCTTTCTGGAACAGTCTTCCCCCTATCTATGGCTCCTTTAATACCTACCACAACTGTCATTTCCTCAGAGAACCATCCCCCGGATTCAGGCAGAATTAACTCCCTCTAGTGGGTTCCGTTGTACCTCTGGGTAATTATTTATTTATGTCTGTCTCTCCATTGAACTGTGAGCAACTCAGCAAAGACAGGGCCTGTGTCATGGTCACTGTTCTGTCTCCAGTGTCCACCATATTGTAAATGACCAATAAATGATTATTCAATGAATAGAACAATTTCTCGAACTGTGGTGTGGATTAAGAGCACATAACCGTGAGTGAGCCCACAGTGGGGGGGGGGTGCTTTTAAGAGCCTGCACATCTGGGGGGGCCCAGAGCCATGTGGAGAGGCACTTTCAGAGCTTTGGGGTCTAGGAATCCAGCCTACCCCCTTCTGCTCTGCAATGACAGCCCCTCCCCATAGCATGCTTTGTGTGAGCTGTAACACCACGTTTCATCAAAAGCTGGTCTTGGATGTACACAATTATGATTTAATAAAATTATTTTTAAAAAAAAGCTGGTCTTGGGGGACGGACAGGTATAAGAGAGAAGGGAGAATCCCATCCTTTCATATAGACCCTTTCCCCACACCTAACATCCCTGGAGACTACAGACTCTCACCTAAAGGTCCTTGCTAGGCTTTAAAAACAAGGGCTCCTGACATTTCATCACTGTAATTTCTCAGAAGATTAGTAAATGGTCTTGTATGCCCACTTTTTTGGCATTTAGAAAGCTCAAATGATTCCCATTTTCTGTGGTCGGAAAAGTAGAAGGCAGAAAGGTGTTCTGATGGGGCATCTCATGCCATCCCTCTGGAGTCAGGAGCTACATTTAGAAAATTAACCTGGGTGGAGTTTTTTAAAGGTCACAAGATGAAAAGGGGGCAGAGAAAACATGAACTTCAAGAAAGGAAAAAGAGAACCATAAAGGAGTCTTTGTATAACGTCATTTCAGATGTTTGTGGAAAAGCCTCTAAAATAAACAGGTGCTGAGTGGAATGGCTGCATCTTAAATACACTAAATAACTGTATCGGTCAAGGTCCTAGCAGAAAAACAGAACATGCAGACTGGTTTAACTCAAGACAAGTTTAATACAGGATTTATTTGTAAAGGATTACAGGAGCACTTCAGAATTCCAAGGGAAGGAAGGGGGGCATCTTTTGCTGGTGTCACTCACTGGTTGGACCTAACAAGGAGCCACTGAGCAAGGGTCCAGTTGATGCAGTTCACACAGGTCAGCCTCCCGGCTGCAGAAGATGGAGACAGTGCAAAGTGGAATTTCAGTAGTGAAAATGGAAGATGCCCAGTACTGCAGTGAACCAGAATGAATCAGACCACTCTGTAATCTGCACCTGCTGAACATGCCTCTGCTCTGAATCCCCCTTCATTTCCTCCTGCCCACACCACCCTGCCCCCCATTTCCTGAGCCTGTCACATGCTTTGACCATTTGGTGATGATGTCTCCCTAAACTTATCTATAACCATAGGCCAACGTGGCCTCCATGAGAAAGTGACATTGGAGCCACAGCATGAATAATGGGAAGAAAGTGTGAACCAGGCAAAGATCTGGGGGAGACCATTCTCTGCAGAAGAAAACAGCAAGTTCAAAGCTCTGGAACAGAAGAGCATTTGGAATGTCTGAGGGAAGAACCCTGCGACCCACTGTACAGAGCTGGGTGCATCACTGCTCGTCAATGACTAGAATCATCAGATCCAGGGTCCTATACATAAGCACAGGAAATCCACCCCTTTTGTTTGTCTGGATCTGCTTGCTTATTTGTAAAGTGGGAAACTTGGCTTAGATTGAGCCTCAGTTCACCTCCTACTCTAACAAATTATAACTCTTTCATCCTGTAAGAAAAGTTGCAGGAGTTATTAGCTTATTTGAAAAATACTGAGGGGGCATCTGTGGTGTGTTCACTGTGGAGCCAAGGTGGCCAATGCTGTCAGTGAACCAAAGTGATGCCCTTGGCACTCACCATTCCTGGGCTCACTGAGGCTTTGTCTGGCTATGGGAGGCACTCAGCCAGTCCACAAGGAAGGCCAGAGTAGCAAGAAGGGGTCCAAGAGAGGCCTCCTTCAACTGGTAATGATTGGGAGCAGGATGAATATCCCAGCTGCCTCTCCCCTCAGGTGTGATTCACACTCTCTCTGGGAGCTTCTCAGAGGTAACCAACCTCCTTAATAGACTTTGTATGTGAGTCACTATGAAAGTTTTGAGACAGACTATGTTATGGTCTATTATTTCACTTCTGTGAAACATAGTCAATAGCATCCTTTCTGATTTACCCATGCAAGTTTCAACTTGCTTAGCCTGTCCATGTTCTTGAGAGGGCCTCATTTGTTTCCATCCACATGGATTTTATGAATCTTGACTTTTGTGTATCTCAAAACTTTCATAATGACCCATGTATTTGCTTCTTTTTCTTCCCTGGCTCACTTCCTCACTCCCTGATTGATGCTTTTCCCTAATAAACTACTTGTGCCCAAACCTTCTCAAGACCTGCTGTGGGGGAGCACCACCTAAAACAGTTACAATGGGAGACCCATAAGAATGCCATTATTTGGGGGTTTTGGTTGTTTTTGAGACAGGGTCATGCTCTGCTGCCTAGGCTAGAGTGCAAAGGCATCATCATAGCTTACTGCAACGTCAAACACCTGGGTTGATGGGGTGAGGGGACAGGACTCTATGGCTTCAGGAAAATCTCAAAAAGAAGGTAACTAATTAGAAACACAAAGAGCCATCAGTGGTAGGAAGACCAGCTTGTCTTCTTCCCAGGTTTCTAAGTGAGCTCTGGCCTCTAGTGTGTCTGGTCCGCAAATCACAAAGCTCTTACCTCCTCCTCCCTAGGCTGCTGGTCAAGCCCAGCCTTGGGCCGAGTAATAAGCCCTGTCCCAAGAATCCTGAGAGGACCCTAAAGGCAGCTTTCCCAGGCTCTTCTGGGAGATCAACCCATTGAATTTGAAAACCAAGATCCGGGACAATTAAGTTACTGAAATAGTTTCAGTGGCTTTTGAAAACAAAATCAAACCTCATTTTCATACTAAATTTCTTTCTTTTTCAAAATCAACTTTGCTAATTTATGTTTTAATTCACTTTTCCAAAAATCTCAACCTGAAGGCATTTAAATTGATGTGATTGTTATTTCAGCCTCAATCACATTTTCCTATACATTACACCCCACTTGTCCAATTGCAGGATACAGAAGTCTTGGGAATAGTGCTCAAAAGATTTTTATTCTATTCATATTTTCTTTCTTCTATTCATTTGATCTTCAGTGACCTCCCATAGATTTATTAATTTTTCCTTTATTTAATAAATGTGCATTGAATTCCTATTATGCATCAGCTACTATAGAAGAAGCTAAGTGGATTAAAAATCTACATTATTTGGTTGCTAATCACAAGGATCTGCTAGTGGTGGGAAGAATGTATAAACAACACAAAGAATAAACATAATTCTGGTATTTAAAGCACTCAAAAAATATATACTAAGTTTTAATTTACACTTTAACTTGCTAAGTAAATAAGTTGCATCTATAAGTTTATCATGTATTTCTTGATATTATATATATACACATATATATATATACACACACACACACATATATATGTTTGCTTAAGTTCCCAGAGAATTCCACAAACACGTGGCAAGTTCTCTTATTTCTTAAGAGTATCACCTCCTGAAATTTTAATGGAAACTTCAGAGTGGACTTTTTCTTGTATTAGATCGCTGGCATGTGGACATTTCGTGTAATTGCGGCTCTAACCTTTTCTATTTCTTATGTTGGAGTGTCATCACGTGGAATTTATTCCTAATTGCAGGTGCTGGGTTTTTCTTATTTCTTCTGTTAGAGTGCCATCTTTAGGCATGCAGGACAGTTTTGTTTTGTTTTGTTTTGTTTTAAGCTTTGCTATGTTAGATCGCCTCCTGTGGAATTTTCACATAATTACAGAACAGGATTTTATTTCTTATGTTAGCGTGCCCTCTGTGAAAGCAGATATTTTTCTTATTAATTCAGTTAGAGTGCCAGCAAGTAGAATGTGCACATAATTGCATACAGATATGAAATTTTCATGTATACTTTTCCTACTGCAGTGCTCAGGTTAGAATGCCACCAGGTGTCATTGTCAGGTGATTGCACAACAGAATCTGCAGAGGATATGTTGCAAGCTCCCCAGTAGATGCCTGAAACTGGGAATAGTACTAAACTCTATATATTAAGGGACTCATGGGCAAGTAGCATATACAGTGTGGAAATGCCAGACAAAGGATGGATTCTCATCCTAAGTTGAAACAGGGCAGGATTTTTTCACACTACTCATAAGGCATGCAATTTTAAATAATTCCAGAATTGTTTATTTCTGGAATTTTCCATGTAATATTTTCAGACCCAGGTTAAAGCACAGAAAGCAAGACTGGATAAGTGGGGGGACTGCTGTGTTCAGGCTAGAGTGCCACCAGTGGAGTTTTCCTGTAATTTCAGTAGATATATGGTTTTATTTCTCGTGTTACAATGCCATCTGGTGGGATTATCAAACAGTTGTAGAATAAAAATAGTTTTGTTACTCATGAGAGAGTGCCACCTGGAATTGTCCTTTGTTATGAAGTACACCAGTGATCCTTAAACTTGGCATCCATGTCAGTTGGAAAGCTTTTAAAATCAACATTGCCATTCTTCCAGAGTTTCTTATTCAGGAGCTTTGGGGTGAGGTCTAGGAATCTGGATTTCTAACAAATTTCCCCTTTTATGTTTGATTCTGCTTTTCTGGGACTGTACTTTGAGAACCGCTAAATATTCCTTAAATCTTAGTTTCACACATAATTCAGGGTTTTCTCATGTATAACATCTACAATTGTTTCATTCTTGAAGAGCCGTGGGGATTGAAATCTTTGCTTTTTCAAGGCTTTCCTTGAAAAGTATTTGGGATACCTTTTCATAGAATCTACCATTTGCTTTGGAAACCACTTGTTGTAAAGTGATCTAAGCCACTGTACAATGTGGGGCTTTGCCTGTTTTTGTTTTGTTTCATATCTCCAAGTCTTAGAACAGGCACTCTCAAAACATCTATTGGAAGAATGAATGAATTTGGCCCTACACTGCTGTCAGGTTGTTTGGATAAATATAGTAGCTTCCCACAATTATAGTTGGCAGACACTTTTTGTCTCCTTCCTTCTCTACAGCTTGACTCTCACACTATAATAAAAGAAGTCCTAGAGAGGATTCAGTCAAAATCATTTATTTATGTAGGCATAAAACTCGATCTACAGTCTGTTCCCGTGAATTTGATGAGGGCCTGTTCTGACCTTTGGGGCACCATGACGGGCTTTTTCCTGAAACTCCTAGTCGTCCTGAATGGCAGGCACAAGACCATAGCTCTGATGGTGTTAGACCCTAAGTTTGTCAGATGGTCCTACTCTATTGATGCAAGGGCTTCAGAATCCTTTTAGCCAATTACATATCTTGAATGCCACTTATTTCACCAATTAAAAATTATTCCTTCCCAGCACGGTGGGTCACACCTGTAATCCTAGCACTCTGGGAGGCTGAGGGGGGTGGACTGCCTAGGCTCACAGGTTAGAGACCTGCCTGAGCCAGACCAAGACCTTGTCTCTAAAAATAGTTGGGCATTGTGGCAGATGCCTATAGTCCCAGCTACTCGGGAGGCTGAGTCAAGTGAATCACTTGAGCCCAAGAATTTAAGGTTGCTGTGAACTGTGACGCCACAGTACTCTACCTGGGGCAACAAAGTGAGACTATATGTCCAAAAAAAAGAAAAATCAGAGTTGCCTAGGGATTCACACCACTATAAGACCAGTGGATGGACCACTGGGCTCCTCTTAGCTGTTAGCTCCCCATCTTTAATTAAGATTATGTAATCTGCTGCGGAGGGGACAATCCCCATATAAATGGTTGTCCGTACCTAAGAAGCAGTAGGAAATGAAACTGGAAAATCCCAGGCACAAAATATAGGCTACACCATCTTAATATCCTATTTGATGACATCACAGCTTGGCAGTATCAGTAAAGCTGGGGCAGGGCAGTTGGAGAGAGCTAGTTACAGTGCTTACCCAGGATCTTAAACTCTTAGACTCCACAGGCCTGCTCTCTGATCACATCCTCCCGCTC
>CAUYRH010095998.1:0-31098 GCA_963574655.1 Perodicticus potto | reverse complement strand
GGGATGCTGCTGGCTGTCCTGGAGAGGTGTGGGGTCATCCCTGAGATCCAGACTTTGGATGGGAGCACAGTGGGAGCTGGCACGCTGGCTGCTGGCTACCAGAACTTCTTCATCTGCATTGAGATGCTCTTTGCCTCCGTGGCCTTGCGCTATGCCTTCTCCTGCCAGGTGTACTCAGAGAAGAAAGAGAACTCACCAGGTATGCCAGACCCTCCAGCTGGGGGGGCACGTGGAATTGCATAGCCCTGCCCTTGGTAGGGTCTGTGTTCATCCTACACATGAGGCCCAGGAATGTTAACATGCTGGTCAGGGAGACATCTCAGGGTGTCCTGGCTCTAGACAGCACCTCATCTGTGTGTGGCTCAGGCCGGTTGGCAGAAGCCAGGTAGGCAGAGGCTTGAGCTCTGAGTGAGCTGCAGTGGGAGACTTGAGGGCCTCTCTGCTGGTGGGGTGCTGGTGCCTACAGCCAGGCATGCTCTATCCTCACTGGGACCAGCCTCAAAGCAGAGGAGCTGGCATCCCAGGAACTAGCCACCCATCTGGTCAGCATGGAGCCAGAAGTTTGCAGGGCTCACCCAGCCCAAGGTATCTCCCTAGCCTCTTGGGAACTCCAGAGGACATGGTCCCTGACAGGGGTCTGGGCAGGAGTAGGCCCCAGGGCTGGGGTCAAAGAGGTGGGCTGGGAGCCATCCTTGGCTGACCACAGTCCAACCTGGACATGCAGGAACCACAGCCCTAGGCAGCCTGGGGCCAGTGGGGACAGACGCAAAGAGGTGGGGCTGAGAGGCCGTGCCCTTGCATGGGGTATGCAGTGTGTGGGGGAGTGTTCATGTGCTGCCTGCTTGCCCCAGGCCCGGCAGCGCCCATGCAGAGCATCTCCAGCGGCCTCAGAGAGACCATGAGTCCCCAGGACATCGTGCAGGATGCCATCCACAACTTCTCACCAGCCTACCAGCACTATACACAACAGGCCACACACGAGGCCCCCAGCCCCAGCCAGGGTGGGTTTCCCTCACCTGGCACCCACCCTGGCATGGCTGGGAGCTCTGGTGGGGGCAGGAAGAGCCAAAATGTGGAGAAGCGGATGCTAATCCCCTCAGAGGACCTATAAGTGCCCATCTGAGGACCCAGGCTGGCCAGGTCTCTGGGAAAGGATACCCCCACTCCTGCCAAAGGTCAAGCCTCTCCCAAGAAACCCCCACAGAACCCAAGAAGATGCTTCCATCCCACCTCTAGCATGTGGGTTAGGGCACTTGGAACACTGCCAGCACCCAGGGCCTACACCATCCGCAGTGGGCCTGCTGCTCCAGAAGCCTGAGGACCTGCTGACCTGGCTTTGGTTCCCAGTGCCACACCAGCCTCAGGGGAGCTGCAAAGTGGCCCTCCGCAGTTCAAGCAGGCCCCAGCTATGCAGGGCAGGGCAGCCCAGCCTTAGACAGCCCAAAGCTTGGGCACTGTGGGCTAGGGATCCACATTGGCTGGCCAGGAAGGAGCAATGCCAGCTGAGCCTTGCTGTGGTTGTAAGCCCAGGGATGTGGGTGTCCCAGGCTTGCCAGCCACCTGCTGCCTACCAGGGAGCTGCTCTTATTTATATAAACACCTTGGATTTTCTAATGACTGACTCCCTGTTTCTGATCTTGTGGGGCCAGTGGTGGTGGTGGGCCACAGTGGGGAGCAGATGAGGTCTCTGATATCAGTCGGGCTGGAGGGGGGTCCCAGTCCTCCCTGCCTGGGGCAGCTGGCCAGCTGTTACTCTGAGCTGCACAGGGCAAAGAGCTCAGACTTTGAGACCTGACACCTGAGTCTGTGCCACCCATGAGGCCTGAGGAGTCACTTCTGTCTTTGGAGCCTCAGCTTCCTTGTAAAATAGGCTAATGCCAGCCCCATTGTAGCAGGTAGATGAGGCCATGTGGGCACAGCCTGGAGAGCTGGGGGTGTAGAAGGATCCTCGTCTCCCCTGCCTCCTCGTCTTCCATGTGCCAGGTGGGCCTGAGTTCTAAGAGGGCTGAGCCAGAGGTACAGGCCCTGCCTCAGGAGGCTGGAGGGAAAGGAAGCAACCCAGGAGGTGAAGTTTTCCTGGAGGAATGTGGCTGTGCCCCGGGCTGGGGATTACAGGTAGGGAAGGGATATCATAGGGAAGGGGGTATTATGGGGAAAGGGTGTCACAGATGGGGAGGGGATTGAGGTGTCACGGGCAAGGGACAACATGGAGGGGAGGGGCATCACAAATGAAGAGGGGGTGTCAGAGCACAGGGGACATCATGGATGGAGCATGTCAGCAGTCAGCCCATGTGGTGGCCCTGTGTGCATCTGTCTGTCTTATGTGTCTGGCCACAGCATGGGGGTAGGGCTGGGGCAGGTATAAATGTGGGCAGGCCTGGGGCTCAGGGACTGGGCATGGGAGCCAGGCTGCTGGTGATCAGGCACGGCAGGCAGGAAGGCCAGGCAGGCAGCACACAGGTC
The DNA here is from genome assembly GCA_963574655.1 of Perodicticus potto. Lineage (NCBI taxonomy): Eukaryota > Metazoa > Chordata > Mammalia > Primates > Lorisidae > Perodicticus > Perodicticus potto. The sequence goes on along the minus strand of CAUYRH010095998.1, from coordinate 28,635 downwards.
CGATAGCTCCTTCCCTGCCATCTGGAGGCCCACTCCCAGTCACTGGAAAGGGGAGACACACCAAGGACTTCTGAGGGCCTCAGCAGGTCAGGAGCCTGTGGTGTCAGGCTAGAGTGGGCCAACTCACTGGCCTTCTTACTCCCTGGCCAGAGGACGTGGGGACTCGAGTCTGGTGGCTTTCGCAGGGCCCAGCTGGGCTGGCTGATAAGATAGGCTGAGCTTCTCCCCACGCCTGCTGGAAAGGCTCCTACCCACCTTATCGCACCCTCTGCAGTGGGCAGGGCCATAGGGGCCCCAGTGGCGAGACCCCAAGTCTTAGTCAGCCAGCAGGTTTGGGAGCAAGTGCTCCACGGAGACCTGCTGTCAGAGGAGGATCTGGAAGCCACAGGAGAGGCTGGAAGCCAGGCTGTGCTGTGGAGCCCAGGGAAGGGGTGTGGGGAGCTGGCTGAGCCCTGGGCCTGCTCTCCCTGCCTTGGAGAGAACCACTCCTTTGAGGCTTGAATCACCAGGGCAGTGTGCACGGAGGAGAAGTGAACAAGGGTCCTTCTGGAAACCCTGATGCCATGTGGGCTCCAGGTTGCAGGGGTTGAGGTGTCATGGGACAGACTTGTTTGCCGGACAATGTCTCAGGCCTGCACTCTGTAGAGGAGAGAAGTTCGTATGGACCAACCACCCACCGTGTGAGCTGAGGAACCTGACATGCATGGTTCTAAGGACAGCCCAGGAAGGTGGTCAAGCAAGTTGCCTGAGGTCATAGAGCCGGGACTAAGACACAGGGGTGGGAGGTGGCTCCACAGGACTGCCTCTTCTCTGCCACAGGACAAAGCCCCACTGCCTCCATTCTAACATAGTGCCAAAGCCATGCAGGCTGAGCACGATGCCCTCTGTCCCTGCCACGTGCAAGTATAATAATACAGCCTCCCTACGGGGTGTGGGCCCTCGGACTGAGGAAGGCGCAGCACCAAAAGTTGGCTGATCTGGGCCAGGTGTCGCCAAGTCATCTAACCTCTCTTGGCTTCATCTGACATGGCCTAGCTGAAAATCCCCAGCAATCCACAGACAAGGACAGAAGCACACCTTGGGGAGCCAGAAGGGGACTTGCAACAGGCTGGGCAGATGGCTAGGACAGGTCTTCTTTAATAAGCCCCTGCTGCCTGTAGCCCCCAGGAGCTCAAGACTGGGTAGGGGTTCTGTACCTCTGGCATAGCCCCAGGCCTGCTGCTGCTCTGGGCACCCAGCTCACCTCAGGCGGGTCTGGCTGCAGGTATGTCTGGCTTAGCTGGGAAAACATCTGTCATTGCCACTGTTGGAGTTGCAAGCTTGGAGCATAGCATGGACTCCCCCACCTACTCTGCTAAGGAGCCTCTTGTGCATGTCACTGCCCACACTCCATTTACAGAAGAAATCTCATAGCCCTGAGAGGGAATGAACTGGCCCAAGGTCACAAAGAAGTTAAAGAGTTGGGATTTTAGGCAATGCCTGTGGCTCAGTGAGTTGGGCGCTGGCCCCATATACCGAGGGTGGTGGGTTCGAACCCAGTCTCAGCCAAACTCCAACAAAAAAATAGCTGGGCATTGTGGCGGGCACCTGTAGTCCCAGCTACTTGGGAGGCTGAGGCAAGAGAATCGCCTAAGCCCAAGAGCTGGAGGTTGCTGTGAGCTGTGACATGACAGCACTCTACCGAGGGCAACAAAACGAGACTCTGTCCCTTAAAAAAAAGAGTTGGGGCTCAGCACCTGTGGCTCAAGTGGTTAAGGTGCCAGCCACACACACCTGAGCTGGCAGGTTTGAATTCAGCCCAGGCCCGCCAAACAACGATGGCTGCAACCAAAAAATAGCAGGTCATTGTGGCAGGCGCCGGTAGTCCCAACTACTTGGGAGGCGGAGGCAGGAGAATCACTTGAGCCCAAGAATTGGAGGTTGCTGTGAGCTATATGGCACTCTACTCAGGGTGACAATTTGAGGCTCTGTCTCAAAACAAACAAACAAAAATAGCCCAAGTGGTGTGGCATCAAAGTCTATTCCTGCCCTAAACAGCCAGGTCTGATAGAGACAGTGGGGCAGGGGTGCTCACCATGGGGGGCCAAAAGTTCTGCTCTCTGAGCCCAAACACACCAGTTTCTCTTACTGCCTGCAGGCCCATCTCAGAGCCTCACTCAGACTACATGGGTGAATGGCGGCTTAGCACCCGCACCTGCCTCGGAAACCCAGCTGGAAAGAGGAGGCTGAATCAAAGGACAGGAGGCTCTGGGCAGAGCAGACAGGGACACTCAAGAACCCACTGCTGGCTCAGCGCCTGTGGCTTAACGGGCTAAGGCACCAGCCACGTACACCTGAGCAGGCCGGTTCGAATCCAGCCCGGACCCGCCAAACAATGACAGCTGCAACCAAAAAATGGCTGGGCATTGTGGCGGGCGCCTGTAGTCCCAACTACTTGGGAGGCAGAGGCAGGAGACTTGCTTGAGTCCAGGAATTGGAGGTTGCTGTGAGCTGAGATGCCACGGCATCCTATCCAGGGTGACAGCTTCAGGCTCTGTCTCAAAAATAAATAAATAAATAAATAAATAAATAAATAAATAAAAAGAACCCACTGCCATGCAGAGCTCAGGATGTAAGCAGAAAGAGCCACTCACCTCCGTCTGGCCAACTGCTACTCCCATGGCTGTCCCAACATCACGTTCACAAGTGACAGAAACCCACTCACATAAGCAGCCGGGGACCCTGAGCCCCCACAACGGGGTTCTTGACCCAAGAAAGTCCCAACCCAAAGCACCAGCAACACAAAGAAAAGGATCTGAAACCAGAAATTTCTTTATTGCAAAGGTACAAAAGCAGTCACAGCAGCAAGATATACAGCAGTAAATTAGGTGGCAGCCATGGTACAGGGACAGGGTAGGACTACAAGTGAGGGCCTGTGCCAGGTGAGGGTCCACACATGTGATCTCTCCTCAATAATTTATATCACATAAAGGCAGCACAAAAATAAATATTGAAATGAAACTGTTGAGAACCACAGAGGCAGGATAAACTGGTGTGAAGAAGTGATGAATGGAGGGTCCCTATTGCCTTTGGAAAAAGCAAAGACCTGCCTTCTTTGGAAAGTCTGAGGCACAGAGACAAAAAACAAACCCATATGACAAAGATATCTTTGTCTTTTTTCTTAAATTAAAAAAAAAAAGATCCATATATTAAATCACAACAATGAAATCTCAATGACTGGAAAAGAAAAGCAGAATGCACCATCCTTCCTGGCCCCGCTCTCAGCAGGCAGGGCCTGGGTAGAGGCTCCCCCCCACCCTAAGTGGCAACATCTCTGTCCACCCTGGAAACCAAGGGTGAGGTGTCCCACTTCTAGCCCATGGCTGACAGTTGCCTACCTGCCCACATCCAAGACAGGGACATCAAGAACCCCAAGACTAGAGGGAACCTGCCACCCCCTGTGGCCTGTGCTGGGGGGACCCAGCTCCAAGGACACCTACAGGGGTGGGGCCAGGCCTCGTTCCTAGCCCCAGCTGGTGTAGGGCAACCAGCAGAGGACAGAAGGAGGCAGCAGGCAGCCTGGGCCTCCTTCCTTGGAACCATGAGCGGCAGGAAGCCAGGAGGGAGGGCGACCCGCTCCCATTCCCACCTGTCCAACGCGGCTCTGCGCTAATAAACATTTACAGTATCAAACTGGAAAAGGAAAATTCCTACGAAAAATCTGTACGATAAAATGTGTATATAATTATATATATATATATTTTTTCTCTTTCTCTCTTTAAATATTCCCCCATGGTCCGTATCGATATCCAATATGGATTACCTACCATGGTTATGGCATCAACAGCTTTTATCTAACACCTGGGCCTTTCATGACGTCAGGATCATAGGCCCTAGTGCTAGCTGGGCCTACAGCTTGTCACTTAGAACAGCAGACAGAACCATGTCACAGCCCTTGGGCTGCCCGTCCTCCCCCTCCTCCTGCTGGGCTCACACTTCTCAGGGGGCTGTGCAGCTTGCTGGGGGTCTTACTGGGTAGGCAGGGGCAGCCTGAGAGAACCAGGAGATGGAGCCCTGGGGATCACTTCTGCTTTTCCTATGTGGTGCCTGCTGGCCAGCAGCTGGGGCTTGAGTCTTGGTGGTTCACAACAGGTGGGGGCCTCAGAGAGAGCACCTACTCCTATGCTGAGGCCCAGCCACAGGAAGAACCCTTGTGCAGCTCTCTAGGTGGAAGAAGCCCCAAAAGGACAGGCAAGACCACAGCAGCTCCGAGCTCTGGGAAGCAAGAGCAAGGTCACCAGGCCACCTTCATGCTGCAGCTGACAGGCACTCCCACATAGCCTAGACATGTGGGCATGTCCACAAGGCTTTCCTGGTGTCTGACTGGCCCCTCCCGTCCCGTCAAGCCTCTGACCCTCCACACGTCCTGGGCACTGCTCCTGCTTCCTCCCTACTCCACACAGAACATCCTCTCCTCACCTTCACCACACCTCTCAGGCTGCAGCCCCTGCCTGGACTACAGAAGATCTTCCCTCCAGGCCCCAGAGAGACCTCTACACTCTCCTTTGTGCCAACCACAGCTGCTAAGAGGCAGCTCCAGAGGCACAAGACCTGATAGGACACCGTGCCCATATGTACTGAGACCTGGGAATGGCCCATAGGATTGTGACTCGAGTGCATTGACTCCCACAGGCAGGTGGTGACTGCACCTTGATGGGCAACACGGGAACATGGAAAACCTCAACATACACATGCCTCTCCTTGCCCCACATACCGATGGGCCCTCCCCACCTGACCACCACCAAGCTGCTTCTCCAAGGCCAGTGAGCTGCTGGCACACGGTGCTGTGAGGGCAGGCAGACCTGCACACACAGGTGCACACACACACCAGCCCACATAGGCAGCCTTCCCCACATCTGTGGCTACACGGCACAGGCGGTGTGCTCAGGACTAAAGCAGGAAGACCAAGCTGCCAATTGCCTTCCATCCACTCCCCTCCTCAGGGCATCCAGAGGTCTGTCAGGGCAGCCAGGGGCTCCTACAGTGGCGGCATCTGCATCTAGAAGGGGTGGAAGAGAAGCCCCCAACCTCACCCCCCAGGCTGCAGGGGCAGCTGTTGCTTCTGGTAGCCCTGGAAATGGACAGCAAGACCTTCCTGGGATCTTCCTGCTCTATATCCTGACTCCTACAAGTATGAGATACCAATTCCCAAAACCAGATACACATGCTGGGAAGAAAGGGCAGGATGTGTGAGTGTGTGTACACACATTGAGCGTGGATGGCATGTGGCATGGTGCCCCAGAGCCTGCTCCCATCCTGCACCTACAATCTCGTCCTGATGCCTGGTGCTGAGGCCTGGGAGGCAGGGTGCACTTTAACTTGGATGTTGAAGAGTCTGGGTCCCAGAGACCCTTTGACAGGCACGCGGGAGGCCCCCTGCCCACAGCCCCCCACGTGGCCCCAGCAGGCACTAGGATGCAGCAGAGAAGGGCACAGAGGAGGAGAGCTCTGCAGATTTGACAATGGTGATGACACTGGTGGTGGCGACCTTAGTGGGTGCAACGGGTCCGCGGGCCACAGTGCGGGCAAAGGTCTGCAGGGCCTCGTACTTGGAGCGCAGCGCGTCCAGCTCCAGCCGCATGCTGCTATTCTCACGTGCCAGCTTCTCCACCTCCTGCTGCAGCTCCACGCGCTGCCGCTCCAGCTCCTCCTTCTGTGTTACCCGTTTGATGCGGCAGCTGGCTGCGTAGCCACGGTTCTTGAGTGTGCGCCGGCGCTGCTTCAGTCGGGTCACCTCCTCCTTGGTGAGGCCCCGCAGGTGCTGGTTCAGCTCCCGCACTGACATGGACACCAGCTCATCATCGCTGAGCACTGGGGCGTTCTCACCCGCCTCCTTCTTAACCTGTGGGCCAGAACGCCGGGTCACTGTCAGGAGGGCTGGGCCTGGGCGGCCTTGGGTGGCTATAAGGACACCCATCACAGTAGGCAGAATTCCAGCATAAAGGCAGAAAAACCTGGTTGTGACCCCTTTGCATGCTCTTGGGGCTGCTGGACACTGCACACAGGCAGCCCCCCATGACAGCTGCCCCCATCACATGACCCTCTAAGCACAGGGGAGACCTGAGAGCTGACCCCATATCGGGGAGGTAGTGACGTTGGTCACCCCGGTAAATGCTAGTCTCCAAGCTCCCCAAGGACACAGTGCATCTGTGTTCTACTACCGCCAGTGAGACAGCACACCCTATTTTCAGATGTTGAAGGACCTGGCAGGCAGTAGGTATCAGGTACAAATGGAGTTGGACTTTTGGAGCTATAGCACCCTGGTCACCAGAGGCCACACTGCTACCCCAGTGCTGGGTGACAAACTCAAGCAGAAGCAGGGCCTGGAGACTCACAGATACAGCCCTGGCTGATGGGAACCTCAGCCTGGGGATCATCACCCTGGATGTCAGGGCCAGGTCTCCTTGGGTCAGAGTCTTTGCTTGTGTCACCAACCTCTCCCACTGACAGCTCTCCCAGCTAACAGTGCTTCCCAGTCCTGGTGACAGGAAGGCCTTCGTCACACCCTGAGGGCAGCTCTGGGGCTAGGAGAAACCTCTATCAGGCCTGTGTCGGGGACAGTGGTGGGGCTTGCCCAGAGCCAGGCACCTGGCATCTTACCTTTAATGCCTTGTTCGGTTTGGGATTAGTCGTCATAACCTGGGCACAGTCACCAGGACAGAACTGCTTGGAAAGTGTAACTAGAAAAACACAAAAGAGCACATAGAAGCAAGCAGTTAGGTCCTGGCAGGCTTGGGATGGGCGGCTCCTTTCTCAGCAGGGATGCTCTAATGATACTCAGCGCCTCATCCTGGGCTGTCCAGTCACACCATTCCCAAAACAAGACAGGGCAATGTCATACCCCAGCCATGAGAGGGGCTCCCAGCTGCACCTCACAAGTAGCATCGGCCCACAGTCGGCCAGGCTCCCCAACCCTGTTCAAGCGCCTGGCATCTGCATGCTGTCCCTTGTTGCCCTCCCGTGCTGGAGTTGCCAGTGCCCTGGGGTGAACACCAGATGCAACTGCTGCTTCCTCTTCTGACTCCCCTCCTGAACTCTGACGAGAGGCACAAGGGGCTCTGTCCTGGAGACCAAGGCAGCCAGCAGCAAAACATCCCAGCTAGCTGTGCCCAGCACTTGAGGGTCCACTGGACCCTCACAGAGTGCCCACCCCTCCAGACCAGCCTGGTTCCCAAGAGGGGGTCCTCTACAGAGCCTTACCCCCAAAGACGGGCCAACACAGGGCACTTGCCTCCCCCAACCCCACCCTCACTGCAGCCCAGAGGGACACCTACTGTGGCCAAGGGCACCGCAGCTGTGACATCACCTCCACCAAAGCAGCTCCCCGCACTAGAACCCTGTGGTTCAAAAGGTGGGTGGGGGCTCCTGAAGGGCCGCAGGTCCAGAGACCGTGGTCAGAGATGGGGAAGTAGGGAGCCGCCGCTGCCGCCGCCGCCGCCGCCGCCACTGCCACCACCACCGTCTCACCAGCTAATGGGCCGTCTGGCGGGAGCTGTCCTCGCACCGCCCCCGCTCCCGCGCCTGCCCTTCCCAGTCGCGTCTGCATTGTGTCACACATTCTAATCATTCATGAAAAACCCAGCCAAGCCATCCCAGGCATGATTCCCCTCTGATAGTTGCCATGGCGACCTTGGGACATGGCCAGCCCCCCCCATGGTTGTTATGGAAACGGAGAAGCCCAAAAGCAATGAGGACTTCAGGTCAGGACTATGCGCAGACATCATGAGGCATCAGGCAGTAAACAAATCCATGCACCCCCACCCACAGGAAAGGACGTATGATGGCTATGGGATGGAGTCTTCCACTCCCCCACTCCCCAAGTGCAAGATGAGGGGACATCAGAGAAACATGTGGAGAAGAGAGATCCTCAGGTCTGAAGGGCAGACGTTGGCAAAGCACTTCCACCCAGCATGAGCACTACGGGTGGATGACCCCACTGTACCTACTGCACGCCCAGGACTGCACTGGGGATCCCAGGGCTTAGATCCCTCCACCCTCTGGCTGCCTCTGCTGGAGGCCCCAGGGCCCTGTTCCCATGACTGACAACCAGAGGGCTGAAAAGCAAGACAAGGTCTCAGCCACTCTCATGGCAATCAGGATGGCTGAGCACCACAGGCCCAGAAGGCCTCTGGTGAACTGCCAGATCCTAGACCAGGAGGGACTGAGCACTCCACAGACCTGAGAGGCAGCAGGTAGCAGTCTGGGGTGACCCTAACTGGGAGGGGAGAACTATGGACAGCAACATGACCCTGACAGGCACAGCAGTCCCAGCCCACACTGGGTTTAAGCCAACACTGAGGGAGTCAGGCCTGGGAGCACCATGAGAATATCTCCATATCAGAGGGAGGAGGAGCCTGGGCTGTCTCCCAGCTCACACTCAGAGCACGTCAGTGCAAAGGGCCCAGCGGCCAGTGACATAGCTATGCGGTGAGTCACCAGCTGTTTACAGAGCCGGCAGCTCACATTCCCACACACAGGAGGCCCCTCCCACCCCTACCAGGACCCGCTCCCTGGGGCCCACAGGCCTTAGCAAAGCCAAGTGGAAAAAGGAGGTCCAGCAAAGGTGCCCTCTGGCCAGACCCATAGGTGACATCCTGAGCTTGGCTGGACATGAAGGAGCAAAGTTCAGTGCAGGGATCTTTCCATTAAGGAGGTGGGACACTGAGGTGACCAGGAGGCCAGAACAGGAGCTCAGACCTCCCAGGTGGCCCCATGAGGGTCATTTGGCCACTTCTGTGAGCTTAAGGTCACGCAGGCATCTGGGGCTGCTGAACCATACCCACACCCACCCAGGGCTTGGGGTGCACCTGCACCAGGGCCCTTCTGAGGAAGCAAACACCTATAGGCTCTTGAGACCTGGGGAAGGCAGACATCCCAGGCAGGAGCACCAGGCACTGTGTTCACTGATACCCCCTTTCCTTAGGCATACCAGGTCTCTGCTTCTGCCAGGGAACCCCGCACTACCACTTGCAGAGATCCAGAGGCTTAGGTGAGGCAGAATGGCTCCAGCCAATCTGGGGCCCAGATGGCCCCAGGCTGGGGTCCTGTACTTCAATCTGGTGCCAGGTACAGAGAGCGAGCCAGGCACAATGACGCATCTACTATGAACTCAGTACATGGAGAGGTCAATGCTGGTACTTACCCCTAACCAAAACACACAAAGTAAGTCCATGCAGTACTGACCTACAATCACTTCAAATATCAAAGGCAAGAAAAATGATAGCTTGCTTTTAGAAAGAGATTCAGAGAAAAGTTTTTCATGTGTGAAAAAGTTTGTAAAGCAACTCATAAAAACAGCTGCTTTGGGCAGCGCCTGTGGCTCAAGGAGTAGGGCACTGGCCCCATATACGGGAGGCGGTGAGTTCAAATCCAGCCCTGGCCAAAAAAAAAAAAACAGCTGCTTTAAGAGGGGTTTTGTAAATTCTCAAACCTCAGGGAGCCTCAAAACCACCAGAGCATATGAAGAGCAGTCTCTGAGACACAAGCTCGAGACAGCAGCCCTAACAGGGCACAGCTGGCAGGAACACAGGCTGCCCAGCAACTGCTCAGCTCCACAGAACCCTCTCCAGCCGCCCCACATACACTGACGAACAAACCTTAGCAATGCTTGCATGGGAACTGATGCTCTCTTGAGCGCCTCTGAATTTCAGTGAAGTCACCAGAGAAGGTTAGTGGCTGGGACCCTGGAAGGGTGGGTCTGAATCTCCTCTACATGTACTCACCTCTCTGTAGGAAGCAATAGAGTCATGTCCCATGTCCCTGAACACGCTGCTCAGAGCAGTTTCAGTCAGATCTGTAACTTGGAATAGCTATTAGTGGACTATGTTTCTCCTTGAAGTGGTAAGGTTTTCAACCCAAAGTCAGAAATATCAATGGGATGTGCCTCTAAACAACGCTCAGCAGGAAAACTCATTTCCTCAGAAAAACAGGCAACATACAACAGCCTCAGATGGAGTTAACTCATGCAACCACAGTGTAGGGGAGACCAGGGACAGTCCTAGGGAAGGATTATGCAGGAGAAAAGGAGATTTCACACAGTTTCAAAGAGCTCTAATTCTCCTCTAGGTAAGTGACTGATCCAGACCCCCACACCTCATTCCCAGAAACTGGCTCATGTTCTGCACAGGGTTGAGTAGGGGCTGCAATGCCATCCCCCACTCCCTCCAGCCTTTCTGGGAGCATCCCTTCCCCCTTCTGTTCCCCACAGGTGATGTCAGATACGGGAAAATGGAGTTAGACGGAACGGAAGACAGAAGTTCTGCCCAAGAGGAACAGGTTCAAAAATTTAGGCAGTGAAGCAGCAGCTGCTCTCCTTGCAGTGATTCCTGTGATGGATGCAAATCCACAAAACCAGAAAACACAGAGGATACAGCTGCCTCTGCCAGGAACCTGTTGACAAGGGACCCAAAGAAGGTGCCCCTCCCATGGGGCCTGAGGATAGTGGGGCCCGGGGAGCACTGGTACCCAAGGGGCACTGTCAAACTATTATTATCAGGAGGAGTCCCCATTACCCCTCACTCCTCTGGACATGGCCCTCTCAACATGCAGGATGCATCCTGCAGCACGCTGCTCAGCACCCTCCAGCCAGGCCACACCAGCCTGCATCCTGGCTCTGGCTGGCCACCTTCTGTCTGGCCTGCTTAGAGGACGTCTGGTCACCTTGCATTTGCAGTCCGAGGAAGCTGTGTCATCTTGGCTACATCCAGAGGTGACTCAGGCAGTTGCTGTAGCTGACAGCAAGTTGCGAACCACACCCCCAGCCCCCAGTGCCCTGCCCTGGCTCCCCCAACTCCAGTCCTCCCTCCACCCCAGCTGAGCGGCCCCTCTACCTGCAGTTCCCTGTCAGGGCTCTGTTCTACCCCACCTGTCCTGGGGCTTCAACCAGCTCCCAGCTTCCATGTACAGCCAAGAATGGCTCCTGGAAAAGCTCAGTGGCCTAGACATTCCCTTCATCTACTCCCTGAGTCTGGAGCTCAGATGATTCACAATCCCTCCCACCTCTCCACCATTCCTAAAGAATCACCCCAACCCCTCATCTCTCTAGAGCACCGCTTTGGCTAAACCAGACACCCTCACTCTGGTCTTGGTACCTCAATCTTGGCCCCACAGGCAGGTGGAGATCTCAGGGTACCTCCCCAATCCCCTGTTGCCATTTCAGTCTTCTACTGTGGACCTGTACTCCAGCACTGCTTCTTCCAGAAAGTTCTCCCTGCCACCCTCCTAATGGTAGGCAAGCACCCTCTACCAAGACCTGGTTCTAGGTCCTTCCATGGACAGAGGGCTTCTCACTGCAAGGTGAGCTCCTGGCAGGCAAGAAACCTGTCTCCCTGACGTCCTACACAGACTCCTACCACTGAACAAATGAGCCAGCCCAGCACTAGGGCCAAGGCTGCCAGGCGGAGAGCAAGAAGGTCAAACCACTTTCCACCCTAACACCTCCCTAGACAGGCAGCGCTAAAAAAGTTGGCAGGCTCTGAACCAGACTGTGACCTCAGGACAGGTGAGCAAACCCTCTGTATCTCAGTTTCCCCACCTAAAATGGGTGGTCAGGGTGGACAATGTGATCACTCAGGTTCACTTCTACCTACTCTAAAATTCTACAATTTTAAGATGACACTTTCAATTTCCTGAAACTGTAAGAAAGCGGAAACATGACGAGTCTGTGACTTATAAAAAGCAAAAGTAAATACTGGAGCAACTCATCTTCCATTCGCAGAGAACAGGGAGGGTGGGGAGCAGAGAGGGTGAGTCACTGTTTACTGCTCCAAGGAGCCAGAGAATTCTCCCAGCTGGCCGGATTTCCATTTCCCGTGTGGACTGGACCCGAAACCCAGAAAGTCCACTCCTGAAACCTTTAGATTCAGAAATAGCCAGGACAGAAACAGGCACAACTTCTTCTAGGTCTGGATGGCAAACAGCTCTGCCTTGAGATTGTAAACAAACCCTCAATCCATCACAGAGCCCAAGAGCGAAAACACGTGCGTCGGTGGACAAAGAATGGCCAAGAAACGGTATCATCCAACAGCAGCCCTGTGAGTGCCAGAGAAAGGGCTGGACCCTCAGTAGGAGATGCCCTCCACAAGTACCCTCTTCCACCACCCATTTTTAGCAGCCACCTGGAAAATAAGCACTACTGAACTTGGAACCAGTCCCTCAAAGCCCAGACGAAGTTCAAGTACAAAAGGCAAATATGCTACAGAGGAGAAGCCTGTTTTGTTTTTTCACTTTAATAAATATTTTATTCTGGAATAATGAGAGGTCTAGTTTTAAGTTATAAAAGTTAACTCGCTCTACCAAGGTTGAGCTCCCAGACATTCCTATTGGGTTACCTAAAGAGAGAAGAGTTCTCATAGTGTCTGATGCCCACAATGCCCACCCACCTGCACAATCCACCTATACCTTTCCGGGCCCCACCCACCTGCTGAGACTAACACCTTTTTTAAAGCTCTGCGTCCCTGAAAACCTCAAGCTTGGAGAGGAGGTTCCAGAGGCATCACAACACAGGCTTGCACCATATGAAGATGCCCTCTACCACACTGCTGTCACAGCAAAACTTCCTTAATCAAGTTATTCCCAAAGCCCACCAGTGAATCAAAGGGAGGGAAGGGCCATGCCCAAGCCAAAACACAAAGATTTTGTGTCAAGGAGTAGTTTCCAAGTCTCTGGAGCTTCCAGGAGCCAGGCACCTGGCAAGAGCAGGGTCAATGCAGAATGAATAGTTAGTGGACCTGATTTCTGCCTTGGCTAGGAGAATCATTAACATAAGACACAGAGCAGACTGATCTATGAACTCAGGGAGTTTGGAGGCACTCAAGAGACACCATGATAGGTGGGTAGAGCGTGAGACTGCCATGGAGACAAGAGGACAGGACCACCTGCTTTTTCCAAAGCAAGCACAAGTCAAAAGCAGATGCCTTCCTGATGCCAGGTCCCACCTCCTGGGCTCTGAGGTCAGAGACAGCACTTGTTCCTTAACTTGACAAAAGCTATAAAAGATATTACTACTAACCCACACGTGAGCAAACTGGCACAGGCCACCAGGACTGGCACCTGTCGCCCTCCCCACCCATAGCTTCCTGTACCCGTGGCAGCCCACCCCCTTCCCCACCAGGGACCCAGGACCAGAGGCCCGTGACCCTTGCCTCAGAGGAGCCCAGGTTAACCCACTCCCTTTCCTCGGGCGCGGCGTGGACCCTGCCATTGGGCGGGAGCTACGCCCGTCACGGGTGGGAAGGCCGGCTTCACCGCGGAAGAGCGCAGGCGGGCGGAAGTGGGAGGCTCAGACGCGCCAGAGCCCCCCGCGCTCCCCGCACGTGGCGCCTCGCCCCCGCCCCTCCCCGACCTCGCTGGGTCAGGGGTAGGCGCCAGGCAGGCCGGGCGGCACGTGCAGGGGCGGGGCAAGATGACCCCAGCCCCGCTAGCCGGTCCACCTGAGCAGGTGCGCAGCGAGAGCCGGGGTCTCGCCCACCCGGGTCCCACGCCCAGCCGGCCGTGACTCAGCGTCCCCGAAACCCCTGCCGGCCCCGCCCCGGCTGCGGCTCACCTGGCGTCGTGGGGTGGCGCGGGCGCGCGCGGCGGCTCCTCGCGGGCACGCGCTCTCCTCGCGCTCGCGCTCACTCTCGCGCTGCCCCGAGGCCGCCGCCTCCGCCTGGCGCTCGGGCTTGGACTTCGAGAAGAACAACAAGTAACCCCCCGGCGGCCAGCGCGCCCGCCCGGCTCCCCAGCATCTGACTCCGCTTCCGGGATCGCGCGTCGGCGCGCGTCACGCCGACCCCGCCCCTGAGTGCGCCACGCCCACGCCACGCCCACGCACGCCCCTCCCCGCCGCCACCAACCACACGAGGCCCCGCCCCTTCCTTCGAGGCCCCGCCCACCACCCGGCCCTGCCCCTCCTCCTGGCGGGAGGTGGGGGCGAGCGCCCGCGGAGCGCACCTGTAAAGATGAAGCATCCTGCACCTGGGTTCAAGTCTACCCAGGTGCCCGGAAGGGCTGCATTCCAGACCCGCTGCCCCTGAGGGGCCGGGCATGCCGGACAAGCGACGGAGGACACCTCTGCTTACCTGCATCCCGTACTCCCAGGCCACAAACGCAGCTGGGCCCGTGTCTTGCAGGGGTGGTCCTGGCGCGGTCTGCTGAGGAGCTCCTGGGGCACTTCGCAGAACTAGTGGGCATGAAAGGTCTAGTTTTAAGTTATAAAAATTGACTTTCTCTACCAAGATCGAACTCCCAGACATTCCTATTGGGTTACCATTGCTGGTCACAATGCTTTGGAAATCCTGGCCAGGCCACAGGGCTTGTGGTTTTGTCATGGGGAAACGCTGCCCATCTGCAGTGAGGAAGGGCGCCCAGCATGCCCCACTGATCCATCCCTTATCTGCCTTCTGATTTCTCATGTTTGACCAAGAAATGGGTAAAGAGAACTATTTTTCCTCTTTATGAAAAACAAGATGAAAATAGTTCCCACATTGTCTGGTGGTTAGAAAAAATATAAAATAAATTTTAAAAATGAAAAAAATTAAAATGGTGATAAGTGGCTATTGGCCCAGCCTTGATCTTGAGCAGGAACACAGGCCTTCATCTAAAAAAGCCTCAGTTCACAGTTGGCATGGGAATATACAGGCCCAGCAAAGGAAGGGCTACTTCAGGGTTAAGAGTGCCTTTGGCCCAGTAGTCCTGTGAGTAATCCTCAGGTGGGAGCCAATGTCCCTGGGGAACTGCCTCCTCATCCTGTCACCGGTGGAGAATGAACTGGAGAGGTAGCCTGTTCAGAGTCACTTGGACTGGATGACAAGCCCCTGGCTATATTTCCAGACTCCCCCCACCCTCCTCCAGAGAACTGATGAAACTACACCCTCCTTTGAGTACAGAACAAAGAGGACACAGCCAGACTGGAGAGGAGCAGAGTTTGCATAGGAGTTTCAGAAAGTCTGTTTTCCGGGGCTCATGGACTTATAGGGCACAGACATCCTGGAAAACTACAGAAGCAAGTTCTATAGTACCCCCACCACTGCCTGTTTTCCACAGAGAAGACTGCGGATCTTGACATTGCCAGCACACCCTGCCCCCCAGTATAGCCTGTTGTTTAGGAAGTGGTCCCAGTGACCCCTGACTATGGAGATCTGGGGCTTCCCCCTGCACAATCTTGCTCCCAAATGCTCTCCCAAACCAGTCTCACAGATGCTTGTAATGACCTAGGTGGCAACAACTGCAGTGGAACCAATTTCCAGTGGCAATAGCCAAAAGGCCCCACCTGCTGGGATGTTTCCATAAGGATATCCCCCCAGGTGTCACCTGCTGTCCTCAGAGACAGCACTAGCACTGTCTGGTTTGAGGCTTTCTTTGTTGGACTCTGGCTCAGGGGTCAGGTACTTTTCAGTTTCTCTTAGTGTCATTTCTCTAACTCAATACATTAAGCTTTTGTTATTGATAGCACTGTCTTATTCTTCTCTTCAGCTCCTTGAAAGCAGGACGTTGAGAAAGTGAAAACAGGCAACAGTGGGGTACAGCTCACATTGAAACATGACCTTTGGTGGGGATGGGGGTCTCTCCATTTCACACCTCTGAACTCAACTTTAAATTGGGCTTAATACAGTATGGTGAACATGGGCTTTTTAATACATGATTTTGGACCACTTGATAACTATTTAGAAAAAAGTAAATGTTGGGTCCGTACTTTATCCACACCATATACCACTATACATTTAAAGTGGAGCCAGAATTTAAAATTTTTAAAAAGAAACCATTAAATGATGAAAAAGTTTTAGAGATGGATAGTGGTGATGGTTGTACAACAATATGAATGTACTAAATGCCACTGAACCTTAAAATGATTAAAATGGTAAATTTTATATTATGTGTATTTTACAACAATTTTTTAATCATTCTTTTATTTTTATTTATTTATTTATTTATTTATTTAGAGACAGAGTCTCACTATGTCGCCCTTGGTAGAGTGCCGTGGCATCACAGCTCATAGCAACCTCAAACTCTTGGGTTCAAGTGATTCTCTTGCCTCAGCCTCCCTTGTAGCTAGGACTACAGGCACCCTCCACAACACTTGGCTATTTTTTGTTTTGTTTGTTTGTTTACCAGGCCCAGGCCAGATCCAAACCCATCACCCTGGTGCATGTGGCCGGTGCCCTAACCACTGAGCTATGGGCGCTGAGTCTATTTTACCACAATAAAAAAAAAAATTTATGCCCTGGCATAGTGGTTCACACCTGTAGTCCCAGCTCTTTGGAAGCCTGAGCTGGGAGCATCACTTGAGGCCGGGAGTTCGAGACCAAGGGGATAACATAGTAAGACCCACATACAAAAAAGATAGGAAAATAATTAGCTAGGCCTGGTGGCTCACACTAGTAGTACCAGCTACTCTGGAGGCTGAGGTGAGAGGATTGTTTGAGCCCAGGAATCTAAAGGGCTACAGTGAACTGTGATTGTGCCATTGCACTCTTGCCTAGGTGACAGGGCAAGACTTTGTCTCTAAAAAAAAAAAATAATAATAGTTTTTGAGGGAGCCTCTTTCCCCATCTTAGCATTCAAGGATGCAGCAAGAAAATGCCATCTATGAAGAATGGGCACTTACTCGTCAACAAATCTGCTGGTACCTTGATCTTGGACTTCCTAGTCTCCTAGACTGTGAGCAATACCTTTTGCTACTTACAAATTACCCAGTTTAAAAAATTTTGTTACATCAGCCTGTATGTCTGAGATACCCTCCACCTGGAGTCTGGTTATCTGGCCTGCCTTCAGCAAGGGTCCTGTTAGATCAGTTTAACCAGAACTCTGCCTGGCCCCAGATGTTTCCTCTTGGTCATTTTCATTCACTGACCCTCACCTGCTCCTTGGCTGTAAATTCTACTTGACTGTATTCAGGATATAGTTGAGCCTGATTGCTGTCTGTTAGTACAAAGCACCACTGTTATAGTGCCCTATGGAACTACTGAGATAGACCCCCTGGAGTAAACTCTGCCTTTGCATCTTTAACAAGGGTCATAGAATTTTTTTTTTGTTCTTTCACAGGGAGTTGCAACAGGCATGCAGCAGGTAGAGGCCAGAGATGCAGTTAAACGCCCTGCAATGCACAGGACAGCCCCAACAATAAAGAACTATCCAACCAAGAACTGTGGGTGAAACATACAAGAAAATGCAAGTCATGCTGTGATAGTCATCCTGTCCCTTGTCAAACAACAGCAGCCAGGACATTAATAGCTGCCGACATTGAGTTGCTTTTGAGAGCCAGTCACCGGGTCGGGTGCTTAGCATGCATTCATTAGATGGCTGGGAAGAACCTAATAAGGCAGCTTTCGTTGTCTGAGTTAAGGAGGATCAGAGAACCAAGACAAAGGCCTGTATGCAGGTGAATCAGGTTAGAATGAAAGACTTGGATACAAATATTTACTGTGGCCTCATGCATAATTACCCCAAACTGAAACAACCCATGTGTCCCTCAGCTTGTTGACAGGGCTAGTTCCCAGATGTTCGTGGTCCACAGTGGGCTGATAGCCAAGTCACCAACTGGGACAGTAGCACATCGCATCTTCCAGAGCTGGCTGTGACACTCTCTCCTATCCCTCATGTTCTCACTGCAGTGTGACCTCACCACTCCTCCAAGGCAGAGTCTGGGTCCTCTCCCTGTGAACCTGGCTGACCTTTATGACAGCCTTGGCCAACAGAGCACAACAGTCCATGGTGTCATGGACTTCCACAGTAGGGCGTGAAAGGCAATTGTTTGGTTTTTCCAAATACCCACTGTGTTAGTCAGAGTGTTCCAGGAAAACAGAACCAGTAGAATATTCGAAGAGGTGTATAGTGAGGTTTATTAGAAGGAACTGAGTCACACAACAGGAGCTCTATCACCTATAGGCTGAAGACCGGGAACATTGGCTTACTGAGTCCGAGGCCAGAGAAGCAGGGGAGCTGAGAGCAGAGGACTAGGAGGAAGCAGGCGGGGACACTGGTGTGAGTCCTGGAACTCAAAGGCCCATAGGCTGAGAAGTTGGACATCCTGCCTCAAGGAGACACAGACTCACTCTTCCTCTGCCTTCCACCATGGATGAGACACTGCCCTGTCACAATGGGGAGGGCAGTCTTCTTCCCTTAGTCCACTGATGCATGTTACTCTCTTCCAGAAACACCCTCATGGACACACACATACACAATATTTTATCATCAATCTGGGTATCCCTTAGCCCAGCCAAGTTAAAACATAAAATTGACTATCACAGCAACCAATTCTCCAAGTCTCAAACACCAACTGGATATCCTGTGAGTCAATTCAGTTCTGACTTTAACTTCTGGGAAGTTAGTGTAGAACCCACGGGTTAAGGGCTTGATCCCACAAAACTGTTCTCACTGCAGAGGCCAGGCATACACCATCTTCAGGGTACTCAAGGTGTGGCTCCCAGATAGCTTCGGGATGGGAGGTGACTGTAGATTTGGGCTTCCCATAACCTTTCCATACAGATTTGACAATTCACTATAATAGAACAAGTCACAGTCAGGAAAGGGCTAACCTTATGATTACGGTTTTTTAGAAAGGATACAACTTAGGACCAGTCAAACGAAGAGCTGCATGGACCAGGTATGGTGGGCACACAGAGCACCCCTGCACTCTCTGGGTGCACCATTCTGGCAGCACAACAATGTGCCCCAGAAGTTCCCCGAGCCCTGCATTCTGAGTTCTAGATCAAGGTCTCATTACGTAGGCATGATTGATTAAACCATTGGCCATTGGTGATTGAACTCTATCCGCAGGAGTAGGTATGGTAAAGTTCCAACTCACCAGTCAAGTCATTGGTTCCTCTGGTGACCATCCCCATACAGAAGTCATGTAGGGTCCCACCACTCTTATGCTGAGAGTTATCTTCTTATCATAAACTCAGATATGTGGCTTATTAGGAATAACAAAAGAGTCCAGGGTGGTGGCTCACACCTGTAATCCTAGCACTCTCAAGAAGCCAAAGCAGGTAGATTCCTTGAGCTCAGGAGTTCAAGATCAGCCCAAGCAAGAGGGAGAGACTAAAAATCTTCTCTACTAAAAATAGAAAAACTAGCTGGGCATCATGGCAAGCACCTGTAAGACCCAGCTACTTGGTAGACTGAGGCGAGAGGATTGCTTGAGCCCAAGAATTCAAGGTTGCTATGAGTTAGGCTGGCACCATGGCACCCAGGGCACAGAATGGGACTGTTTCAAAAAAAAAAAAAAAGAAAAGAAATAACAAAATATATTCCTATTACTCAGGAAATTCCCTGTGCCAGGAACCCAGGACAAAGACCAAATACATACATTTTTATTCTATTGTGTAAAACATAAGCGCTGCTTCCACCTGGCGTTGTCTCTTGGGCATCTTGTTCTTGGAACCCAGCACCATGTAGTGAGGAAGCCCAAGCCATGTGTAGACACTCCCACAGTCTCATTAAGCACAGATGTGAGGCAGGATGGCTGGAGGCACTGCCAGCCCAGCCACATCTTTTTGCAGCAGCATGATGAGACTCCCTGTCAGCCCAGAGCACATTTGTATCTGATGTCAAAATACCAGGAGAGTCAACTCCCTTCTCCCTTCATTGGTCTTTCCTCAGCCCAAGAATGTCACATTGAACCAACCCAACCTGGGAGAGTTGGTCCCTGAGTGTAATTTCTGAGCCAAAGATCAGGACATGTGGTCTGGTGTGAGTTTGTGGCAGTACTTCTCAGTGACAAAAATTACATCTGAGCTGGAGTTTCTGGGAAATTTCTTGTCTTTTTTTTTTTTTTAAAGAAAAGTTCATGAGGTTATTTTTCTCATTAAAAACATAGTATATGCTCTTTGCAGAAAACTTGAAAAATGGCTGGGCGCCCGTAGCTCAGTGTTTAGGGCACTGGCCAGATGCTCCAGGGCTGGTGGGTTCCAACCCAGCCCGAGACTGCTAAACAGCAATAAAAATAACCAGGTGTTGTGGCAGGCACCTGTAGTCCCAGCTGCTGAGGCAAGAGAATCACTTTAGTCCAAGAGTTTGGGGTTGCTGTGAGCTATGAACCCATAGTACTCTACAAAGGTTGACAAACTAAGACTCTTGTCTCAATAGAAAAAAAAAAAAAAAAAAGGCTCGGTGCCTGTGGCTCAACGAGCTAAGGCACCAGCCACATACACCTGAGCTGGCGGGTTCAAAGCCCGGGCCCGCCAAACAACAATGACGGCAACCAAAAAATGGCCGGGCGTTGTGGCGGGCACCTGTAGTCCCAGCTACTTGGGAGGTGGATGCAGGAGACTCGCTTGAGCCCAGGAATTGGAGGTTACTGTGAGCTGTGATGCCACAGCCCTCTATCCAGGGCGACAGCTTGAGGCTCTGTCTAAAAAAAAAAAAAAGAAAGAAAACTGAAGCCCAAACCAGGACACAAAATCCCGTGTAAGCCCTTGATAGTGTTGGGGACATTTTGATGGTTTGGGGGACACATACAGAGAATGTAGACTGAGAATACAGAATGTAGAGAATATTCCAACTCAGGACAGGACAGGACAAGGTGCCCCCCGCCCACCCAGCTCCCTAGCCCTGAGTGCGCAGAGCTAAAGCTCTTGCCCTTTGCCCCCAGAAGAAATGCTCTGGCTGGTACCTGACGTTGGCTATGACTGCAGCTCACCCAGCCCACACCCTTGACCTCTGCCCTCCCTCTCTCTAGCAATACTGACTGGTCACAGGGTACCCTAGGACTTTGCCCTGCCACCAAACTAGTGAAGAGCCCTCTCCATCTACAGCCTCACCTTCTTCAGGGAGGCATTTTGGGTGCTACTGGGCATATGAGATTGGGCCTCAGGTGTCCCTGTCCCTCAGTTCATTCCCACTCTGTTGTGGTTCTCAACTGTGTTTTCCAGAACCTGGGTCCTGCAGAGGTGGGCTGGGCAGAGGATCCAGGCTTGCCATTCTAGGAGTCACACAGTTTCGATCTGTCCTGTACTTTGTGGTTGGTAAGAACATTCTGTACCTTCGTGATTTTTCAAAGGTGGCGAAAATGTTAGAACGAGGTTGAATACATTTTTTCTGCTTCCCTGAAGTCCAAACTCAGCCTTGGCCCAGCCAGAAGCATCCTCATCCTGGGACAGCAGAATATGGTAGGCCTTCTGGGAGCCAGATAACACAAAGGGAAACTGAGGCCTAGAGAGGGACATCATTGCCAGGCAAGACTGGAATATCTACCCCCGGCCAGCTCACCCAAGGCTTGGTGCTTCTCTCACCAAGCACCCCACTTTCTCTTCACTTGGGAGTAAGCTCCTACTCCCAGCCCTGCCTTCTCAGCCAAATTTCCCTAGACACTTGGGATGCCGGTGGCTGGGAGACTGGTGCAGTCAGGGCCTCTCTGTGTCAGAGGCCTTGGATCCCCTCCCTGCTGGGCAATCTTCCCTCCTATGTGCCCCCTCCCTGTGACGGGGGACTCATTTCCTTATGAGCTGGCCGTTCTATTTTCAGACAATTGTTGGAAAGCGCTTCCCTGTCTCCAGCCAGAGGCAGCCTCCCTGGTGCTTCCGCTCAATGACCAGGGTTTGCCTGGGCTGGGAGACTCGAATATCAGCCCAAAAGGCTGCTCTGGCCCTGGGCCATGGGGGCATCAGCATAGCTGGCACTGGCAGATGGGAGCCACTTGTCACCTCCTCCAAAGCCATTGGCAGCATATCTGAAACATTGGCAGAGTCTAGTCCTTACCCAGAGGAAATTCTTGAAGCCTCTACTTCAACTTGGGGTCCTAAGCTGTCCCCGCTGCACAGGTATCTCAGTCCTAGTAACTACTGTCTCATGGCTTTGAGACTCAGTTACCACCAGGTTGATGGGCCTTCCAGTTGGATAAAGCAGTTTCTAAATTTAGTGGGTAGGGTAGTCCGGAAATGACAGCTCCCCAGGGCACCCCACAATCCCTCTGTGAAGCAGCTAATCTCTGGATCCCTGGCTCCCACACATAGCCAATATGACAGTCACTTCCTCAGCTGCGCACAGGACGGAGCCACATCTCATGTGCAGCTGTCATTGAGGCCCCTCAGCAACCCCAGCAGGACAGGACTTCTGTGTGTCCATTTTCCAGGTAAGTAAACTGAGACTCAGAGAAGAAACCTGGCTAAGATCACACAACCCAGAAAGTGTGACCCAGAACCCAAAACCAGATGCCCCGAGCCTCTTCCCCCATATTGCACGAGCTCCTGAAGGCCAGACCCTATTCTGGTTAACTTTTTGGTGGGGCACAGCTAAATCCCCTCACTGCCTCAGTTTCCTCACCTACAAAAGGTAAAAGAGATCTGGGCTGTAGCAGGGTCAGTGTGACACAAGAAAGGGACAGCTGGGTCAGGGTGGGTGGGACAGAGTGATGAGGACAGAGGACAAAGGCAAGGAACTAGTCCAATCTTCCCTGGCTCGGGTGGAGGCTGACCTGGAGAGCCTGAATGGGACAGACCCCTGATGCAGAGGACAGCGCCCACCTCCCAGGGCCAGCAGGGCAGTGAGAGGAGCAGGCGTGACACAGCTTTCCTCTTCCAGAGATAGAGGTCAGGTCAGCATTTGGACACGTGCGTCTGAGCTCCCAAGAAGCCTCAATCTGAGATGTAACACTGAGCATCAGAGGAGGTGGCTGCAGGTTGAGGTCATGCAGGGGAGAGGACAGGCTTCTGAGGGACTCAGACCACTGAGGACCACCAAGGTTTAAGGACCAGAAAGAGCGGAGAGAGCAAGAGAAGGATGTGTGTATGGAGGATTATTTAGATACTTATCCCAGAGTCTTTGCCCCTCCCCTGACTCTGGGCACTCTGGACGGGCTTGTGACTTGCTTGCAGCAATAGAGTGCCCCTCAGGTGATACAGAAAGACTTCTGAGGCTGGGCTGGGAGAGGATGCCGGAGTCCCGAGGCCACCATGCTGGGGGTAAACAGTGAGGACAGGCCAGGCCTAGGTGCTCTGGCAGGTACCTAGAGGGGCTGGCCCTAGGAGTCAAAAGGAGGGGAGGGGCTCGGCCCCAGGGTGAGGGAAACTGAGGAAAGTGACACCCCCACCCCCAGAAAGACTTGGGAGTGATGAGGAGTGCCCAAGTGGGGAGACCGGAAGCCCCTGGGAGACTCTGCCCAGTCCAGGCCCACACTGTTGATGGCACAGCTGCTTCCTGGCACAGAGGCAGTTAAACCACAGGATCAACGAGCCTGCCTGCTGTGCCCACCTCCTTTCGGGCAGTCTGAACCTGGTCTCTGCTCCCAGCCATTCCAGCCCAAGCTTCAGCTCAGACAGACCACTAGGGGCCACCATAATCAGCTCTCTGCCACAACGACCTTCCCTAATGCAGTGGTACCCCAAGGTCAAGCCCCCCCAGAAAGTCACCAGGCCAGGACCTAGCAGGGTCAGGCTGTCTGTGGTCCTCACCACATTGTGGGGTCATAGCAAAGAGGCCCCCAGAACAATGGGCGCCAGACAGCCTGACAGCACCCCCTTTCCCATTCAAAGACCCAGCTCCTGTAACAGTTACGGGATCCAGGACTAGCTTTTTCTCTGTGCCAAGGAGTTCACACACCACTCACCCTTCCCACCAGGGATCCTGCAGGGACCAGGCAGCAATGCTGGCAGCTACGCCTAGGACAGAGGCAGGTGGTGAAAATGAAGCCAATACGTAGCTGGACGTCAGGGGATGAAAAGAGTTATGAAGGCTCGGCGCCTGTGGCTCAACGGGCTAAGGCACCAGCCACGTACACCTGAGCTGGCGGGTTCGAATCCAGCCCGGGCCACCAAACAACAATGACGGCTGCAACCAAAAAAAAAAAAAAAAAAGAAAGAAAAGTGTTATGAAAACATTAAAGAGATCACCAGGCCCAGGGACACTGGAGCCTTCATTATAGTGGCCAAGGAAGGAGGCAAACACCAGAAGAGGGTGAAGGCGAGCCGTGGGGCTACCTGAGGCCACTCATGCCTGGGGAATCAGCACAAGGAAGGCCTGAGGCAGGGACCAGGCTGGCACTTGTCAGATACTATAAGAATCTGAGGGACTGCCAAACCCACAGACTGGACCGATTGGGTGTGGAGGTAAGTGTGGCAAATCAGAACCTCAGAATGGAACCTTATTTGGTAACAGGGTCTTTGCAGATGTGCTCAAGATGAAACCATGCAGGATTAGCGTGGGTGCTAAATCCAATGACAAGTGTCCTTACAGGTGAAAGAAGAAGAGAAGGCACAGAGAGACACAGCGAGAAGGTGGCTAAGGAGAGACAGAGGCTAGAGCAATGTGGCCACAAGCCAAGGGACACTTAGAGCTGGTGGGAGCTGGACGAGGAGGAAGTACCCTTCCCTGGAACCCTTGGAGGGAGAGTGGCCCTGCCTATACCTTGATGTCAGACTTCTGGTCTCCAGAACTGCGAGAGAATAAATTTCTGTGATTTGAAATGGTGAAGTGCGTGGCAATTTGTTGCAGCAATCACAGGAAACTATCACGAGAGTGTTTACTTTACTTTTAGGCCAATGAATAGCCATTAGAGAGTTCTGAGTGGAGGAGGAACATTTGGTGAACATTTTAAGAAGTTCTTGGCCGGGCGCGGTGGCTCCTGCATATAATCCTAGCCCTCAGGGAGGCCAAGGTGGAAGGATTGCTTGAGCTCAGGAGTTGAAGACCAGCTTGAGCAGGTGCGAGACCCCCTATCTCTACTAAAAATAGAAAATTTAGCCAGGTGTTGTGGCAGGTACCTGTAGCTCCAGCTATTCAGGAGGCTAAGCAGGAAGATTGTTCAAACCCAGAAGTTCAAGGCTACAGTGACCTATGACGATGCCAGGGCACTCTAGCTTGTGCAAGAGAGCAAGACTCTGTCTCAAAAAAGAAGGAAGGAAGAAGGAAGGAAGTAGGGAGGAAGGGAGGGAGGGGGCGGGGAGGAAGAAAGGAAAGGAAAGGAGAAAGGGAAAGGGAAAAGAAAGGAAAGGAAAGGAAAGAAATTCTCTTGCTTCTGTTAGGGAGAATACAGTAAACCCAGGAGCCAGCCAGGCCCCAGTGAGAGTGGAGGGTGGTTTGGTTTAGGTGGCGGCAGAGCTGGTGGTGAGGAGTGGTTGATTTGACTAATTTGTTGTTATAGCTGATAGGACCTGCTGATTGATTAGACGTGGGAAGGAAGGGAAAGTGAAGAACGCAATAATAGGGGGAAAAATCCAATAAAAAAGGAGCAAACATTTGAGCAGACATTTCACCAAAAACACGTGGATGGCAAATGAACACAGAGAAATGCTCAACATTGTTTAGTCATCAGGGAACAACAACAACAATGAGACACCACTACGCACCCACTGGGATAAATGAACAGGCCTATCAGCAGGTGAATGGACAAAGGGGCTATGGGATAGCATCTCCACATGATGACCTACCCAGCAACACATAGAAACAAGCCATCAAGTCACACGCAGTGTGGATAGTTCTCAGAATAATTATGATGGATGGAAAAAGCCAGACAGATAAGAAAAAATATACCCTTTGTGATTCCTTTTATATACAACTCTAGAAAGCAAACCACTCACCTCCAGGGACAAAAGGTGGATCCATGGTCACCTGGGGACAGGGAAGGGGGCTTGTGGGAGAGGTGGGAAGGATGGAGTCATCGCTATGAGCCTGCATCAACTCACATCAGCCAGCACCTTTCAAGTATCTGCAGCTTATTGGACATTGCTACAACTCATAGGCTGTTTTTAAAAGGAAAAGGAGGAGGAGGAGGAAGAAGAGAAGGAAGTCAAGGTCGGCCAAGGTGTGGGGTGAGGACCCCATGTGTTGAGGGCAGGGGACCCCATTGAGAGCTGGTGGCTGCAGTTGGGTGATTCTGGCACAGGGTGGGAGGACTGAGGGTGGCCTCAGGAGGCATCATCTCACTGCCTTGCCCTGGGCTGAGAGTACACATTAAGGAACAGGGCTGCAGCCTGCTGTCCCATGAGGACACATGAGCCCCCCCATCTTCCCACTGTGTGTGGTGGGGCTGGCTTAGGGCCACTCAGCGATTCTGGCTGACCCCAGTTTAGAGAATGTGGTGGCCACACACTGGTTCCATCACAGCCTGGGAGACACACACATCACAGTATTTGGTCACATTGAATGGCCATGTGTGAATGGCCATGGATTACTCCAGAAGGGACAGGAGCCTCCTGCCCTACCTGGAAGTGGGTGACAGGGCTACAGGTTGACAATGCTCAGGACTGACTTGGTGGCAGGGGCAGGATGGAATCCAGTGCCCTGCTATGGACACATCTCTAAGACGTGGGCAAATGAAAAAAGCCAGGTACAGAAAAATAAGATCCTGCTACCTGTAGGATGTAAAAGCAGAGGCAAGTACGTACATGTAATAGCCTGAATATGTATGGAATACAGGGTCAATTAAGTTTTCGAACTCATCCTAGAAAAAATGCTCCATACCTCATTGCTGAATATCACTGTGACCCCTGGATGGCCAAGGGGAAGACTGCAAAGGTGACTGTGGTGACATTCAGCAATGAGGTGCGTAGCACTTTTACCAAGATGAGTTCTCAGACTTGATTGTCCTGCCTGGTATACTGGGAAGACAGGTACAAAACCAAAATGGGGTGGACTCTGAGAAGGATGCTGGGGCAAGGCAGGGTGGGACAGAGACCTCTGACTGTATCAACTTCTGTACCTTTCAATTTTCACTTCCATATGTATTTTACCTGTTCAAAAAGAAGAGGATCCCAAATGCAAAAATAATCAAATCTCTCCCTTTTGCTTCCTAGCTGCCGGCCGCCTGCTGGGGGGCCATACCCAGCAGTGGGCAGACTTCACGGAAGGATATGGAGCTTCTTCCTCAACCTGGAGCAGTGCGGTTCCCTGCCATGGGCTCCAAATCCCTGCCTGAGTCAGGACTGTCTGGTGTTGTCCCTGGAAGGTGGGCTGGCCACAAAATAGGTGCTGAGATGCCCTAATCAATTATCCGCTGTGAGGGGAATGCCACCCCAGCTCCCCCAACACCTCATCTCATCACTAGCCGGGCTCCCTGAGGGTGACATTCCTCACTGTGACAGACTCCCACCATGCATCAGGGTTTCAGTACTGTCAGAACCTTCCAGAGGGAGATACTGACACCTGGGGAGACCCCAACCCCCTCCCTCTTGCACAATAAGTGGGACTGGGCACCCTTTGAAACCCCAGTTCTGACATTTGGGTGACTCCTATGGTGAACTATGTCTTCCTGAATGTGTATGCTGAAGCCCAGACCCCCAGGATTGCAGAATGAGACAACATTTGAAGATAGGGCCTTTAAAGAGGTCATCAAGTTAAAATGAAGTCACACGGAGTGGCCCTAATCCCATGTGACTGGCATCCTTATCAGCTGATATTAGGGCAAGCTGCACAGACAGGACCATTGCATGAAGACACTGGGAGAAGATGTGTCTACGGAGAGAGGCCTCAGAGGGAGATCACCCTGCTGTACCTTGACCTTGACCTTAGATTCCAGCTTCCAGGGCTGAGGAATGAGCTTCTGTTGCTGAAGCCACCCCATCTGTGGGGTTTCAGTGGCAGCCCCAGCAGAATAAGACAGGCTTTAAGGGAGGCACGGAGATGCTGTGCCAGCACCTTCTTGGTGCCCCCGTGTTCTGAGAATGGGACTGCCCTGGGGTCCCCCGTGAAGTCTACAGCTGCAGAGCCATTGTCAGGGGCTGTGGTTTGGACTTTGTCCCAGCACACACCTGGCTCCATCCCTGGGCCTGGAAGACAGTCTTCTAAGGCTGCTGTCTCCCCCATCTACACAGAAGCAGAGGTGGGGGAAAGAGAGGTTCTTTCCACTTGACCCCATGACCTCTGACCTCTGTGACCCCAGACCCCAGCACCTCAGGCTTTACCACTTGGCAGTGCCCAGAATGTTTTATGTAGGCACAGTCTTTGGTCTCAATGCAGAGGGCCAGGCACTGTCCCAGGTAGGACATGGCACATGCAGGGCCAATGTCCTGTCAATTTGTCATGGCAGGAGTGGCTGTTGCTCCCTAGCATGCACTGCCTGCCCTGGGGAGGGGGAATCCTGAGGGCTTCCTGGGAGGAAGAGACAGAGCTGGGAGGCTGGGCTTTGAAGGAAGAAAAGGAGGTAATCAAGTGGGAAACAGGGAATAGAAAGCATTCCAAGGAGGGGGAACAGCTGGGCTGAGACCTCGAAGCTGAAACCCATGTTCTGTCTTGGCCAATGGAAGCCACTGAGGGGGCAGTAGAGCCGGCTGCCAAGGCCCAGCCAGAGCTGGGAGGTGCCAGTGACCTCCCCAGGGGGAATCCGGGAAGTGAGGAAAGTGCTGTGGCATCTTAGCTTACAGCAACCTCAAACTCCTAGGCACAAGTGGTCCTCTTGCCTCAGCCTCGACTATAGGCGTCCACTACAATGCTCAGCTAATTTTTCCAACTTTTGTAGAGTTGCGGCCTGGCTTTACTCAAGCTGGACTTGAACTCCTGGGCACATGGACTCTTCATTTTTTTTTTTTTTTTTTTGAGACAGAGCCTCAAGCTGTCACCCTGGATAGAGTCCCATGGCATCACAGCTCACAGCAACCTCCAATTCCTGGGCTCAAGCGAGTCTCCTGTCTCTGCCTCCCAAGTAACTGGGACTACAGGCGCCCCCCACAATGCCCGGCCATTTTT
>CAUYRH010095997.1:0-11955 GCA_963574655.1 Perodicticus potto | reverse complement strand
CATCACAGCTCACAGCAACCTCCAATTCCTGGGCTCAAGCGAGTCTCTTGCCTCCACCTCCCAAGTAGCTGGGACTACAGGTGCCCGCCACAACGCCCGGCCATTTTTTGGTTGCAGCTGTCATTGTTGTTTGGCGGGCCCAGGCCTGGGCTGTATTGGAACCCACCAGCTCAGGTGTACGTGGCTGACGCATTAGCCCGTTGAGCCACAGGCGCCGAGCCATTTAAACCAGTTCTTAATTAAGCCGTTTTTATTTTTCTATGGAGTATCTTCCTGTCACTCTTTTTTCTATATTACTTTCTCTGATTACTTTTCCCTTTTATGACCTTTTCTTTTGTTCCCCTTGACTGGAATAAGTAAGCTCAAGGTTTGAGTCTCTTTGGAAATAAAAATTTACTTTATAAATAAAAACCTTGTCTCTAGAATAGTAGGAATTATGCTGCAGAGTAACTAAGGTTATATATGGGATTAATGCTTTCTCTGTAGAATGTTTGAGGAACAGGAAGGATTAAAACTAATGAACAAATAGCGTTTTTTACTTGCTTTCAAAATCTGTTTTTTGTCTTTTTTTTTTTTTTTAAGAGAGACAGAGTGGGCTCGGCCCCTGTGGCTCAACAGGCTAAGGCGCCAGCCACGTACACCTGAGCTGGCGGGTTCGAATCCAGCCCGGGCCCGCCAAACAACAATGACAGCTGCAACCAAAAAATGGCCGGGCGTTGTGGCAGGCACCTGTAGACCCAGCTACTTGGGAGGCGGAGGCAGGAGACTCACTTGAGCCCAGGAATTGGAAGTTTCTGTGAGCTG
Source organism: Perodicticus potto (assembly GCA_963574655.1). Classification (NCBI taxonomy): domain Eukaryota; kingdom Metazoa; phylum Chordata; class Mammalia; order Primates; family Lorisidae; genus Perodicticus; species Perodicticus potto. Next base: position 11,151 of record CAUYRH010095997.1, on the reverse strand, counting down.
TGATGCCACGGGAGACTCTATCCAGGGTGACAGCTTGAGGCTCTGTCTCAAAAAAAAAGAGAGAGAGACAGAGTCTCACTCTGTTGCCCTCAGTAGAGTGCTGTGGCATCACAGCTCATACCTCCAGCTCCTGGGCTTAGGTGATTCTCTTGCCTCAGCCTCCCAAGTGACTGGGACAGGTGCCCACCACAACGCCCGGCTATTTTTTTGTTGCAGTTTGGCTGGGGCTGGATTTGAACCCACCACCCTCGGTATATGGGGTCGGCACCCTACTCACTGAGCCACAGGCACCGCCCTCAAATTCTTTTGTTCTATTGCAGCACTCTTTAGTTTGAAAGATTGAATATTCTTAAACATTTGGATTACCCAAATGATGTTGAGCGTTTTTCCTGTCATTTCTCTACTGACATTAATAATTGGGTTAGGCTATTAAAGTTTTCCAGGTTTGGGGATGTTGCCAACCTTCTAAACCACATTTGTTACAAGTTAGTGTTATTTTTTAGGGCTTTTTTGTTTTTCAACTTTGGCTAAAAAAGCTGAATGAATTCATTTCAGATTCATCTTCTCGTTTTGTTGCCTCCCCTCCTGCTTTGAGGACCCGGCAAAAAAATACACCCAGACAGGTGCACAGACTGGTAAGGAACGCAAGGCTTTACTTGGGTGTTTGTTAAGACATGCTTTTTTTTTTTAAACAAATGTTTTATTAATTTTATTTCTAAAGCAAATATTTTCTAAATAAAGTTGTCTATACCTTTGAAGATCCTGCCTTTCAGGAAGATCTGTGGTGGGTTACTGATACATTAATGGTATACTAATGATATATTACTGGCAGATACAGTTTGAATTGTGTTAGGGGAAAGGTTTTTAAATTTTAGTACCCATCGGAATTCTCTGTGGGAGTTTGAGGTGTAGGTCCCTGAACCCCCGAGTGTTATTCACAGAGCACACTTGGATTAGAAAGACCGCATTTCAGATTCTGTCATGTAATTGCATATAAGCCTAAAATATGAACAGGTCAGAGATTGTGAGTCCCTTCTGTTTACAAACATTAAGTCAAAAGCATTTATTATCTACTATGAGTCAATTACTATATGTAATGACAAAAGCTTGCACAACAATAATTCAAGCAAATTCGCAGTCTTTTAGGCACTCACATCTCAACTGAAGAGACAAAAACGCAAATGGTTATTTCACAAAATGTTAAGAATTATTTATACCCAAATACCTCAATAGGAAGTAGGGGAGACAGGCATTCCTGGCAGAGAAAACAGTGGATGCAAAGGCCCAGAACCATGGCAGGTAGAGGGGAGCATTCGCAAACCAGCGATATTCAGAAAGGAATAGTTTCTGGCGGCCTGCTCCCTACAAAATGAGAGCTTGGATTCGTACAAAGGCAAGGGGAATGGAAGGGCAGTGGACAGTGGAAGCATTCAAAAATAAAACTGACAACAACTTGGAGATTACTTGAAATGTGGGAATAAGGAATAAAGAGCAGTCCAATATAAGGTTTTTTACTTTTAAAAAAAAAAGTTCATTTCAGATTTACTTAGTTTGAATTCATTAGCACTGTTTGGCTATAATATTCCTTAACTCAGGACAGTACTTTTAAATTTACACTTACATGTTTAGTTACTTTAGATTTGTCTTTTTAAAATTTTAATCTGTAGGAAGATGATGATACATCAGTAGAAACTGTGGGAAAGCAAACGGTGAAAAGGATCCAGATTGCAAAAACAAAACAAGCTGAAAGGTATGACCTTTTGTTCTGTAGTTTTTATCCATTTGTTTCTCAAAGTGAGAGTTGAGATCACTTGGTTTTAACAGGGAGATTAAGCTCATCAGGAAGGATAATTCTTAGGGACATTTACAAGCACTGGCTTCTTGGCATTGTTAGATTTTGCTGCTCAGGGCGGCTTTCTCCATATGGCATGAAAACTAGCTCATCCTTTTTTTTTTTTTTTTTGAGACAGAGTCTCACTTTGTCACCCTGGGTAGAGTGCTGTGGCATCACAGCTCACAGCAACCTCACACTCTTGGGCTTAAGTGATTCTCTTGCCTCAGCCTCCCAAGTAGCTGGGGCTACAGGCGCCCACCACACTGTCTGGCTGTTTCTTTTTGTAATTGTTGTTTGGCAGGCTCAAACGCGCCATCCTCAGTGGCACCGTAACCGCTGTGCTACAGGCGCCAAGCCCCAGCTCATCCTTTCTAACGGATGGTGGTTGGGTGGGGAAGTTTAGAGTACCACTGGATCTGTCTCTTTTTGCAGTGGATGGGGGAGGAAAGAGGGATGGGTCACCATTTTATTGGTAGAAGATAGGTGACGCGTATTACAGCAGGTGGGAACGTATTCACCACGAGTGGGAGAGAAGACTTAATGTGTGTGCAGTGCAGGCAAAGAGCCTTTATACAAATTAATTCTGTGAGTGTAAGTTTAAAGTCTTTGTGAGTTAGAAAGGAAAAAGCCTGGATAGAACTCCATAGTGGCCGCTTCATGCAACAGTGTAGAGAAAGGTGGCCAGCACGTTGAGAATATTTTGTAATCAAAAGTACATTTCCCATTTTCCTATATGTATGGTGACTTAGGAAACTCTGTATTAATAAGGAAAATATTTAGAAATTTTGCTATTATTTCCCTAGTAGTAATAAAACTACATTCATGGGAAAGTTACTCCAGTTCAGATATATTTGTTACATAATACCTTGTTCATGCTGTGCTTACGTGGTTGAATTTGATAAAAGTACAAATGAGCCTGCCGGGCTCTTATCCCCTGGACTGACGGCTAGTACTTGACCCATGATTATAATCCAGCAGTGTTAATACATATGAAACATTTAAAGAAAAATTCACTTAAAGCAACAATTATTACTTTTAAATATCTAAATCAAAAAGGAAAAACTTAAGTGAAATCATAACTCTGCTCCTAAGTATCTTATCTGACTTGAAGCTTCACGTCTCTTGAAACCATTACCTCTTTTCTAAAATGAAAGCATTAGGCGAGGTAATCCAGTCCCTAAGGTTTCGTGGAAAATGTGGGGAAGGCAGTACATTTGATAATGTAATGTGTTTATTCTTACTTGATTATATTTTTCAGAAACATAGAAGAAAGTTCTTGGTCACCTCCTCCAGTAGAAATTAAGCTGATTTCTCCTTTGCCAAGCCCGATTGATGAAGGAAAGAGCAAACCAAGAAAAACAGAAGCAGCAGGAAAAGCTCTTGGGAGGAACAGAAAGAAACTGTCTTCCTACCCAAAGCAAATTTTACGCAGAAAAATGCTGTAATTTTTTTTTTAAGTTTTAATGTACACCTGTTTGTAAAGTCATCAAAATAGGGTGGATTAAAAACCATCTCATTTGGAAAAAAATAATTTATATGAATGTTCATAAACCGGAGGTCTTCAGTAAGTACAATAACTCCATGTGGAGTGTGATTCTTTAGCCCACGCAGTTTTTTCTATTTTATATTAAGATTTTGTACATTTAAAAAAAGGAAAGAAAAAACTTTATACATTTATATAATATGTAAATAAGGCTTATTATTGCAATGTTAAATAAAGTGTATACATCACAGTAGTTTGTGTCAGATTTTTGAGAGGAAATTTGTTTTAATAATGTGATTTTTATATGCTAGTAGGCATTCATCCCATTTTCTTTAAAGTTGCCATTATATAATTTATGCACTTTCATTCTGTGATTAAGATTTCAAGTCAAAAATGTTTTAGGCTATTGCTATGTTGACATTGAATTATGGGCATGTTATATTGCCATCTTTTTGTAGTTTTCACAAATTTTGTGTAATCTACCTCAAATGAATAATTTTCCAAGTAATGCATTGGTTAACTATGATGTTGGCATTTCTTGATCCGCAGTCTTAAAGGCTGTTTATCTCTAAAGTCTCTTAATTATTCAGAGACTGATTATCCAGGTTAGATTGACCGGTTCACTGCTCACTAGCAACCTCATAAAAGGGTTTGAGAAGGGAAATGTACAGTAAGTGTTTTGTGGATATTCAGTGCACCTGTGTGTGCCTAATATTGATAGGATGAGAAGTGCGTTCAGACTTTATTGTAATACTGATGTGAAAGAGCTTGCTACTGAATCACAGAAATCCCTTAATTCAGGTTTTAAAACTGACAAGTAATCACAGGACCTCAGGCACAGATTATTGAGGATGGGGAGAGTGTGAGTAGATGTGGCAAAAAAAAAAAAAAAAAAAAAAACACCCCATTCTCTGCAGTCGGACTGCAAATTAAGTGATGCTACTTGATGTGGGCCGTAATGTTCATCAATAAATAAGTGTTATAAAATAATTTATAAGAGGTAATTGATAGCGTGCAATGAATGGACCCTCAATAATTGATCATCTAGAAAGAAGCTGCTTTTGTTAGCTAAGCTTTTCATGTTTTAATGTGAAGCATAAGCAGTGTGCTTTTTCTGCATTATTTTTCTACCAAATAACAATATGGATAATGAGAAAATGATGAAAATGCCTTTGCCAAGTGTTGACTGTGTGAAAGTAGCAGTACGAGTGCGGCCTTTTAGCCAGGTTAGTGATAATGTCACCTTGCCTTGTTGAAAATTTGACTTTGATTTTATTAATTTTTTAATGATAGTTATCAAACTTGTATTTAAGATGCTTGTCATTTATGGAATATTAAACTTATTTATATGAACTTGTTAAATGAATAAAGATCTAAACATAATTTAGTGAACAATTTCGTTCCTTTGCGCAAGTAGCATAAAAAATTGATAAGAAATGTAAACTGTCAAGTTTAGTAATTTTTTACATCAGTGCAATTTGGTGAATATAGATATGAAGTACCTGTTGTTAATGGATTCCCCCCCATAAAAGCAGATCATAAGCAAACAAGTTGTCAGTTTTAAACAGGCTATATGTTTCAAGTGAATTTATGTATTTATATATAAATTACATAACTTTTTTTAAAACACCATTCATTAAAATGTGTTGCTACAACATTTTAAGATAACGCATGAATTCTACTCATCCTAGAACCCTGTAGCAACTGTATGTCTTTTGTATTGGTTAAGTTTTAAGGTAATTCTGAACAGTTGACCCATTCAGCAGACTTTTAACTCTCCTTTACCAATCCAGCCCTAGATACTGAGAACACAGCAGAAAAGCCAGTAGTTCTCTGTTAGCATAGAGTCTTACATAATTAAATTTACTAAGTAATCTTAATAAACAGTTACTATCATAGCAGTCAGGTAAATAATATACCCAGGAAAAGATCATCTATAGTTAATTCTGCCTGGTTAGATCTTGAAGGCTTCCTAGCTCTAGACAGAAGCATTTGAGACGACTGATCAGGTAAGGGCCTGCTCGACAGCCACCTGCTCCTGAGTGGGCTGCAGTGGAATGATGACCTCGTCTGAGGTCTTCCTCCCACTATAGATTTGGTGCATTTACTCTGTTGTCCAATACTGCTTTGCAAATTTTCAGTTGGTATCAGTTCTTTACTGTGCCTTTACATTCATTTATATTGTGGAAAATATTTCAGCAGCCAGGCAACTATAGAATCAGGTAGCTTTTGTTATGTAAGCACAACATTTAAGTGTAGCAGCCACTTAGGGCTTCTAAAGTGGCATAGTTTCTTAGACAACTGATCAAAAAATTTCCAAGAATCATTTTAACTCATGACCAGAAACTGAGATGTTTTGGCCCGCCAAAAGGATGAAGAAATAAAACTATTTTAATAAAACCTTCAACAACACTGAAAGTGTTTATTCCAGGAGTTATCTTCACTGGCCTCCAATATCACTAGAGTAACTACAAGTTTTAAACAAGTAATAAAAAGGAGTTGTAGGAGTAAAACAGGTAGTTACAGAACCTATAGGCTCCCTTACAAAGAGAGTACATTTTACTGAAGTTTACCACTAAAGCAGATTAGCTTAGACTAGAATAGAAGTAAGGAAGAAACGACCTCAAGAAATAATTTGAGGTCCCCCCTTTTCCACAAAGGATACATTCCAAGAACTCCAGGGGATTCCTGAAACCATGGATAGTACCAAACCCTACATCTTTTTTTCCTACACATACAGACCAAAGATCAAGTTTAATTTACGAATTAGGCGCAGTACTCTTGCACTTTGGGGCCGCTGTTGAGTAAAATAAGGGTTACTTGGACACATGCAGTGCCATACTCCACAGTCACTGTGATGATGGAGATGGCTGCTCAGTGACTGCGTGGATATGGGGCCCAAAGGGGCGATTCACATCTGAGCAGACGGGCATGGGCTGGCACAGGATTTTACCACACTAAGAACGGTACACAGCTTAAAATTTAAACAAATTACTTCTGAAGTCTTTAATTCTTCCAGACTCCAGTTGACCACAGGTGATCAACAACAACAAAAAAGGAAAACTGCAAACAAGGGGTGGGGGCTTACTGTAGGTCACAGCGAGAACTGCAATGCTCCTACGTGAGCCTGCTGCCCGATCCGTTCTCCACATAGCAATAAGGAAAATCCTAAAATTACTATTTGTAACTCCTTACCCAAACCTTCCCTTACTTAAACCACCACACAGTTTACAGGACCTAGGTGACTTGGATGTTTTGTAATTTTTCATTGTGAGATCAGAGAACCAACTTCACACATAGGACATCTTTGTTACAAGAGCAAACCCTATGACTTCTTCATTGTGACAGGCAATGTGTAGTCTCCCAGCCTCAGTCTGTCTATAAAATGGGGTAACTGATGACTTTACAAGGGCTAAAGGAAATATGTGTAAATCAGCATGATCCCTGGCAACTATAAATTTAAGTTGCTATTATTTTTTTCACAATATTTTTTTTTTTTTGAGACAGAGCCTCAAGCTGTCACCCTGGATAGAGGGCCGTGGTATCACAGCTCACAGCAACCTCCAATTCCTGGGCTCAAGCGAATCTCCTGCCTCTGCCTCCCAAGTAGCTGGGACTACAGGCACCTGCCACAATGCCCGGCCATTTTTTGGTTGCAGCCGTCATTGTTGTTTTGCAGGCCGGGGCTGGATTCGAACCCGCCGGCTCAGGTGTACGTGGCTGGCGCCTTAGCCTGTTGAGCCACAGGCGCCGAGCCATTCACCATAATCTTTTTAAACAACTTTAAGATAACTCGAATGCACTGTGCAATGACTTTTAATATATTCAGGTATATGCAACAGTGCAATTTTTGAGCATTTCAAAAAATTTTACTGTATCCTTTAGTTCTCATTTTTCCTATTTCCCCAGCTCCAAGTAATCACTAATTTATTCTTTCTATAGATTTCCTCATTACGGTCATTTTCTGTGAATGGAACCATGTATGTTCTTTTGTGACTGTCTTCTTTCACTTAGCATGTGTTCAAGGGCCACACGTGTAGCATGTATCAAGATTTCATTCTTTATGACTGAATATTTAGAATTCCACTGTGCATATGTACAAAATTTTGTTTATTCATTCTTCAATTACAGACATGTGGGTTCTTTCCACCTCTTGCCTGTTCTGAATAATCCTGCCAAAGGCATTTGTGTACAAGTTTTGGTATAGACAATTCTTCAATTACAGACATGTGGATTCTTTCCACCTCTTGCCTGTTCTGAATAATCCTGCCAAAGGCATTTGTGTACAAGTTTTGGTATAGACACATGTTTTCATTTCTCTTGGTGGCATTCCTGTGCATGGAATTGCTCAGCCATATGGTAACTCTACTTTTCATAATTGGAGAAACTTCCAGATTGTTTTCCAAAGCAGCTGCACGATTTTAGTTTCCTACCCACACTTGAAGAAGAGCTCCAGTTTATTTTTGTTTGTTTGTTTTGCAGTTTTTGGCCGAGGCTGGGTTTGAACTCCGCCACCTCCGGCATATGGGGCCGGCGCCCTACTCCTTTAAGCCACAGGGGCCACCCAAAGAGCTCCAGTTTTTCAGCACTTTATTACCTGACTTACTGATGTGAAGTAGCATTTTGTGGCTCTGATTTCCCGAGTGACTAATGAAGCCAAGCATCTTTTCACGGGCTTAACGCCTATTTATATATCTTCTTAGAAGAAAGATCTATTCAGATCCTTTTGCTTATTTTTAATTGTATTGTTACCAAATACACAATTAGTAAACTTTCCTCCCACCTGTGGATTGTCTTTCTTACATTCTTTTAACTTGTACTGAAGCAAAATTTAGTTGTTTTTTTTTTTTCCTTTTTGCAGTTTTTGGCCGGGGCTGGGTTTGAACTCGGCATATGGGCCTGGCGCCCTACTCCTTTCAAGCACAGGTGCTGCCCCTGTTTTTGCTTTTTTACTATGTTAAGGTATTGTAGAGAAATTATCTCCCAGGTTTTTTTCCTTTAAATGCCATTTATAAATATGTTTACTTTAGTACTTAAATTACAATTTCAGCTCCCACTTCATGTTATTGCATATTATTCTACAACACCTGAAACAGATCCTCCCCGAAAAAGCACCTAAAATTTCTATTCTTCTTGGCTTTCCTATTATATTCAAACACTCATAACTTTATAACATCATTTGGCAGCAAATACTGTATGTCACTGAAAATTAAGATATATAAATATATTACTTTGTGATAAGGTAGAATATTTTAACACAGTGGGTTTTTACATAAATAAGCCAAAAACAAGCCATTCTTATATAGATCTTGGGAGAAAGGCACTTGTTACATATCAACATTTTTAATTAAAACATCTGTCAAAAAATAAAACATTGACTTTTCTTTATCCCTGACATTATTATACATTTCGAGTCTCGGGGACAATTGAAAGTTTTACTCTGAGTTTGCTTAATCAGACCTTAAGTTACAGCGTGCAGTAGCTATTGCCTTCAAGGCTTAATTTTATGTAGTGAAAAGACTACTATATTTGAACACCTAATCCAAGTATTTGTTTTCCTCTCATATATGCAAAATTACTTCATCTACACTCTTAACCTATTCTGTTTCCAGTTACCATAATTTGTATATAAAATTGAAATCTACCACCTCATCCCATAAAGGGGTGTTTAAATATATTTATTTATATATTTATATATAAATATGTGATATGTATACGTGATATGTATTTTTATATATATGAAATGAATATACTATTGATCAGGCAATTTTCTTTTTTTTTGTTTGTTTGTTTTTGTTTTTGAGACAGAGCCTCAGCTGTTACTCTGGATAGAGTGCTGTGGCATCACAGCTCACAGCAACCTCCAATTCCTGGGCTCAAGCATTTCTCCTGCCTCCGCCTCTCAAGTAACTGGGACTACAGGCGCCCACCACAACGCCTGGCCATTTTTTGGTTGCAGCCGTCATTGTTGTTTGGCGGGCCCGGGCTGGATTCGAACCCGCCAGCTCAGGTGTACGTGGCTGGCGCCTTAGCCACTTGAGCCATAGGGACCGAGCCCAGGCAATTTTCTTAAGCTTATTTTAGGTTCTCATTTCTTGATTTTTTTCATTTCTCTTCAACTATTTAGTTTATACCCCTGAAACAACAAGGAGCATCAAAAACTACGGGAGGTGGAGATAGGTTTTTCTTTTTTTTTGATGTGAATAAAGTTGAAAGTCAGTACAATTTTTATTCTTGAGAAATGTTTCCAAATCTCAATATATTCTAGTATCTTCTTCCAAGTTGATATCAAAATACAATGACTCCTTAGGTAAACAATATGCTCTACAATGCTTCCAACTTTTGTCTGTCCTGTCATCAAACCTACAATTTAATGGCTATGTCATTTGACAGCACCTTAGGCTAGACAAAAAAAGTTGAGCCTTGCATAGAATTCTCTTCTTTTTCTTTTTTTTTAATTTTTACATATACATGTGTTAATTAGGTTTCCACTCTTTGCCTTCACAGAATTTAAAAGGCTTAAAATTCAATAACAACAACAATGTTTAAGATAAGGACTAGAAACAAAAACCACGTAAAGAATGAACGAAGATAAATACATTCAGAAAAGAAAACAGACAATTCGTGCATCGAAATATCAAGCAATATTAGCAATAATAATGCCAAGAAAGTAATGTGTTGTCAAATAAGACATTATAGAATGCTTTGACTCTGAGGCTCAGCATGAAGTCAGTTAACTTCTTTTTTCCAAAGTCTCAAAAAATAGACAACTAATACCATACAAATAAAAGTAAAGGAGAGTTTCAAAAAACAGATCATGCCAAATCTTATAGACAATAGAAAAAGGGGAAATATTTCAAAATCATTCTACTTGATCTGGATACACCTGATATTGAAATTGGAGAAAATATATTATTATAAAGGGAAATTACAAACCTATTTCACTTATAAGTGAGGATACAATATCCTAAACAACATATTAACAAGTTGAATCACAAATTAATGTTTAAGCAATGTACTTTGGTCAAAATTGAATCCAATTTATGTGAGAATTAGTCACTATTTTCTTTCCTTTTGTTTGTTTTCTTTCCCTCACCCCCTCCCTCCTTTTCTGTCTGCTCTTTCCTTCCCCCATGCCCCACTGTGTCATTGTCACTAATTATCCTCAAATCAAAGTTGAATACATAGGATTCATGCTTCTCCATTCCTGTGATGTTTTACTAAGAATAATGTGTTCCACCTCCATCCAAGTTAGTACAAACAATGCAAAGTCTCCATTGTTTTTGATGGCTGAGTAATATTCCATGGTATACATATACCATAACTTACCAATCCATTCCTGGGTTGAAGGACATTTAGGCTGTTTCCACATTTTAGCAATTGTAAATTGGGCTGCAATAAACAGCCTAGGACAAGTGTCTTTATAATAAAAGTTTTTTTTTTTCTTCTGGATAGATGCCCAGTAATGGGATTGCAGGATGAAATGGGAGGTCTAGGTTGAGTTCTTTGAGCATTCTCCATACTTCCTTCCAAAAAGGCTGTATTAGTTTGCAGTCCCACCAGCAGTGTAGAAGTGTTCCTTTCGCCCCACCTCTGTGCCAGCATCTGCAATTTTGAGATTTTATGATATAGGCCATCCTCACTTGAGTTAGATGGTATCTGAGGGTGGTTTTAATTTGCATTTCTCTAATACTTAGGGATAATGAGCATCTTTTCAAGTGTTTACTGGCCATTCGTCTGTTGTCTTTAGAGAAGATTCTATTCATCTCTCTTCCCCATTGATGTATGGGATTGTTGGGTTTTTTCTTGTAGATTAATTGAAGTCCTGTATAGA
>CAUYRH010095996.1:0-27624 GCA_963574655.1 Perodicticus potto | reverse complement strand
GGAGGCAGGAGACTCGCTTGAGCCCAGGAATTGGAGGTTGCTGTGAGCTGAGATGCCACTGCACTCTATCCAGGGTGACAGCTTGAGGCTCTGTCTCAAAAAAAAAAAAAACAGACGGCTCTGCCTTCATCAATTAAGAGTGTAAACAAAATTTCCAGAACAGTTGTAGAATGAAGAGGCATCTATTCTTAAAAAGAGTCCGATCATTTGCTCTTATGGGAAATACATAAAAGGAAGAGGCACAGTCGGTCTCTTTGGTTCCATATTGGTAGTTTCTTCCTTTGGGTATTTTGCAGAATGAGCAGAGCAGGTATTTGTTTATAAAACACCGACAGATAAAAAGTTCCTACATAATCACAGAGACTACATTTCAAAAAGCATTCAAGTTGCTGAATGAGGTACCTATGCCCTAACTCATAGAGACTGGGTGTGACCATGAGGGGAGGCCCAATTTCAACACTTACCTGAAATGTATCTAAATGACTCTGGTGGGAAATCAGGTTAGTGATCAGTGCGATGTAGTATTTCCCAATTCAGGCTGGTCTAGAAATATTGTAAAAATGAGCATGTACCTTGAAGATGTGGTATACAGGTCCATTGCAAAGCAGAGAGGCACAAGGTGCTGAGGTGCACATTTTAAATCCCAAGCCAGATCTTGTTGTTGATATGATAACAATAAGGACCCATAATCTTACTGTGCTCTGGACCCCAGTACTATTGTTCTCTATCATTTCAGACCTTTCAGAAGATTCCAACTGGACTATTTCTTTGTTTTTCTTTAGGGGAGGGTCTCACCTCAAGTAGAGTGCTGTGGCATCATCGTAGCTCACTGCAACCTCAAACTCCTGGGCCCAAGCGATCGTCCCACCTCAAATTCCCAAGTAGCTGGGACGATAGGTGTCCGCCACAACACCTGGCTAACTTTTCTATTTTTGTAAAGATAGAGTCTCACTTTGCTCAGTCTAGTCTCTAACTCCTGAGCTCAGGCAATCCTCCCACGTTGGCCTATCAGAGCACTAAAATCACAGGTGTGAACCCGTGTGCCCAGCCTAAGCTCTCTTGGTCACTCTCTGGACTTATCTGGGACTCTAAGGTTAACAGGGTCGGTGGCCTGCCTAATTCTCACATTGTGTATTCAGCTTCCTGTCCAAGCTATGTCCTGCATAAATTTCCTCAAGAGCTAAAACTGAGACTCTTGACTTAGGATTCCCTAACATCTGATGACCACAGATGGCTCACATTGGTGAGGTGAGGTCAAAGAGTTTGTTTCCACTACCTGAGAAGGAAGCTGAGGAATAAAGAAATGAAGAAAAATGGGATGAAATATACTGAGATTTTAAGTTTGGAGATGAACTATGCTGTCACCTTAACTAGTGGGGTCGTGCATAGAAAGATTTTAAGAGATTTTAAGTTTAAGAGATTTTAAGTTTGGAGATGAACTATGCTGTCACCTTAACTAGTGGGCATGCATAGAAAGGATATATGACAGTTTTAAAATATATCTATGCTTGGACCCCATCTCAAGATTCTCACTGAACAGACAAAGTTCAGGAATTTACCTTTGATTTACAAAAGCATTGAGGGCCTGGTGTGGTGGCTCATGCCGTATAATCCTAGCACTCTGGGACACTAGGTGGGTGGACTGCCTGAGCTCATAGGTTCCATCAGCCTGAGCCAGAGCGAGACCTCATCTCTAAAAACAGCCGGGTGTTGTGGCAGGCGCCTGTAGTCCCAGCTACTTGGGAGGCTGAGGCAAGATCATCGCTTAAGCCCAAGAGTTTGAGGTTGCTGTGAGCTGTGATGCCACAGCACTCTACCGAGGGTGACAAAGTGAGATTCTGTCTTTAAATAAATAAATAAATAAATAAATAAATAAGTAAGCATTGAGCCCTAGATCTTTTTTTTTTTTTTTGAGATAGAGTCTCACTTTGCGGCCCTTGGTCGAGTGCCGTGGCTTCACAGCTCACAGCAATGTCAAACTCTTGGGCTTAAGCGATTCTCTTGCCTCAGCCTCACAAGTAGCTGTGACTAGAGGTGCCTGCCACAACGCCCGGGGGGCCTAGGCTGGATTTGAACTCCCAAGCTCTGACATATGTGGCTGGCGCCCTAGCCACTGAGCTACAAGCACCTAGTGAGCCCTAGATCTTGATGATGATAATAATTACAGTAATTCTGATATAGCCCTGGGGATTGAGAAGAACTTTTATAGACAAAAAAAAAATTCCAGAGACATATGAATCCAAGCCGCTTTGCCAAAATCAGGCATGCTTGGGGTCAAAATGCAAAGAAGGGAGAAAACACCCATTAGCAGATGACTGGGCACTGCCAGGTGCTCCATGTGGAAGCAGCACCAATACGTCCCAGGTTCGAGGCAGAGCCACATGAATCCTAAGACTGCAGAGCCGGATAGCTAGCAAGATATTTTTCTGGCAGATGGTAGTGAAGTGTTTCAATGTAATAAAGTCAGGTAAATTATGAAAACATTCAGATAGGTGAGAGTAAGGTGTCTTGAAAGGGCGGCTTTCTTGATTTCTTAGGTGTTCCAAAGTCACACCTGAAGTCACATCCATAAGGAAAACGGGAAATGATACCTAAATATATGTTTAGTTACAAAATATCCATTCCAGAAATTTCACAAAGTATTTATAAAATATTCTCTACATGTTGGCCACCTCTTTGTAAAATTTTGGGGTGAATATTTTATAAACAGACCTGTCAATAAAGGTCTACTTTGCTACAATTTCCTATTTTACTATGTATAGTGACTTTAGTAAGGCACCCTGCTGGCTAAGGCGATTCTCCTGAATCTCCAAGGATTAAAAAAAAATTACTAGTTCCACCATTACGCCTACCTTAACATGTGGGCAGACCAGGACAATGGGAAGGAAGGGGAGTTGAGTGTTGGGGAGCTCTGCTATACTAAGGGAAAATGGATGCCTCTTTCTCCACATTGACACAGCCCCAGTCCCGCGTCAGGGTGACCGGCTCATAAATGACTGCTGGATGTCAGCCCTCCCCGGCCCCTCGATCAGACATCTTTGTTCAATGAACAACCAGCACGATCACATCCAATCGGCTAAAGCAAAGATCAGCAAACAGCGCAAGTCTACCTGCTCCCTGTTTATGGCCCTTGAATTAAGAATTGTTTATTTTTTTTTTATTTTTTTTATTTTTTTGGCAGTTTTTGGCTGGGGCCAGGTTTGAACCTCCCACCTTCAGTATATGGGGCCGGCGCCCTACTCCTTTGAGCTACAAGCGCTGCCCTAAGAATTATTTTTATATTCTCAAATAATGAAGAAAAACACCCAAAAGAAGAACGGCTCATGACATGTGAAAATCATATGAAATTCATACATCAGCGTCCACAAGCGGACTTTTACTGGAATACTGCCATGCTCATTCCTTTGCACACTGACTCTGGCTACTTTTGCACGACAACATCACAGGAAGTAGTTGTCACAGAGACAGCATGGCCCACAAAGAGAAAACTGTTCACTCTCTGGCTCTTTGCAAAGAAAATGTTTGCTAACACCTGGTCTAAAGGTAGAAAAGAATTACTATTAAACCAAATTCCTTTTGTAGTTACAATAAAAAGTTCCTAGCAGACACGGCAGGTGAAATAGTTTATATACACAAACTTGAAAGAGAGACAGCAATGGGGGAAGGTCAACTTCATTACCTACCCACCTTGACAGTACCTTTAAATGTCATCAATCAGTACGTGCCTTGCATGACTTGCAAGGGCTCATTATAAATTACAGCACAGGGGCTCCTGACATGATCCAGGAACTGTAACTGGACTCTGGTGACGTAATATGATAAAAGAGATATCTCTCTACAACTCTGCAGGGCACAGAGCTGGAGGATCTCCAAGGAATTTAATTTGTAGAGTGCCACCTTTGACGATTCAAGACAATTCCACCCGGGCACCAAACGTCTTTGAAGGAAACTTTGTCTTTTCTGGAAATGGTTGACACCGGGTGTCATTTTCCAAAATATAAATTTGAAGCTATTTTTTCCAATGAGACATACTAAATCCAGGATGTAGATTTTCCAATTAGACTCCTTTTAAACATCTGCTGGTAGGCTGCATTTAACATTAGTTATTTGTACAAAGCACAATTTGATTAGACTGTCTGAAACAAAGCCAAAGTCTGCAAAATAATAGCTCAATTAAATTCTGTTTTGCCTGCATTTGTCTTGGATTTTCCTGAGTGTGATACTGTTGCAAATAATCAAGTAAACCAACTCCTTTCAAAATGAGAGATTTAAGGTGCATTTTCCAACCTCTCTCTAAGTATACGTAATAACCCATTCCATCTTCACTATGCTTCACTGAACATAATTTTGACACCAAATATATTTCTATATTTGGCCTTTAGTCTCCGTTAATTTTGTATACTTACAAATTAAAGTTCTGTGCCATTAACGTTACACCTTAAAAAGATCAGCAAATGTACAAAGTCAAGCACTGGGCATTAGGACAGCCTAACTGCAACACAGGAGTTCTCTGATTCTCACTTCATACCCAGCAAGGTTCATTTCATCAACCCAATGAAAATTTGGACAGGGCTGACCCCGGATTCTTTTAATGCCGTGTTTATGCGCTTGAAATATTTTGAGAAACACATGAACGTGAGACCAGTCTGTAGCTTCTCCAACAAAAGCAGTATCATTTTTTCTTTCTCTTTGGCTTATTTTACTCATTCATTCATCATTCACTTATTCACTAACTCATTCATTAACTCACTCATAAAAGAAGTAGAGCATCTAAATATTGCCCACTTGATGTCAGGCGTGGCGCGAAATGGCACAGCTTCAACTAGAGTTCAGATTAGAGACTTGTTCCTTGGCTGTTTAGATTATCCAGCATTAAGTCTTATAAAATTCTGGGAAGATAAAGCTGGAATTTTTATGATAGCATGATCCTCATTTAAGCCTAACATGAATTAAGAAAATAACACTCAATCAAAATAATGCTGACAATATTAAGTAGCAGAGATGATGACAGTGGCTAACCTTTACCAAGTCCTTATTATATGTCTTTCCAAGACTCTACGTACATTACCTCACGTGGTACTTGTAACAACATCATGAGACGGGTTAAGTGCTCCGATCGCTCCATTTTATAGATGAGGAACCTGATGTCTTTCCATCAAATCTAATTACCAAGTTGATTATAAGCAAAAGGGGAATCACCAAGACAGTGCCAAAACATGCATATGAATAGTGACCAATTCCAACTGACTTAAAATAAAATCTGGAGATTAACAGGTTGTCATTTTCCCTTAGAAAAGTTTTTTAGACAATTATGAGAAGAGCTAACTCTTCTGAGAAATTACTACTTTTCGAATACTCTGCAAGTACTTGCCATACATGACTTAATCTTCACAACTGCCTTCAACAGGTGAGGTTACCCACTGTACCTCTCTGGATAATAAAAAGAAAATACAGAGAGGTTAATTTACTTTTCCAAGGCCACACAGGAGTGAGGCTGGTACTAGGACTTAAACCTCACAGTCTGATACTGGAAGCCATATATCAATCATGATGTGATGCCACCTCATTTTCCAACATGTTCTGACAAACAAATCTACACAACTCGACCATCCTGTGGAGCTTGAGTGGTGGCCCAACGTAAAAGATTCTATGGCTTTAAAGGACAAATCATATTTCAGGTATGATCAAAAAGACATAAGACATATGATTTTAAGATATCTAAAACTCAGTCTCATGTAAAGCTACCGGGGAAAAATACAAAGTGCATGTTAAAATTTAGGTAACATTACAACAGTTACTACAGACTCTAACAGCCTTCCCAGAACAAAGAAAATAGTAATCCCAAGTACTTCTCCACTTGTGATCAGCACTATGTCAGATAAGTCAATGGCAAACCTTGGCAAACAGAAGTTGTACACAGCACCGCTCACAACTCCAGTGCCATGGCAGACCTGACTAATCAATCCTGGTATTCCTACAGAGCCCATCAAGGATCCAGAGTCCCCCAAACAGCTTTCTAGGTAGAGTCACTTTGTGTCTTGATCAAAGTTGGCAGTTACTCTGAAACCTCTTTGCTCTGTGCAGTATTATGTTATTCTAACTTTTAATTCTGTTTCTGGAATAAATAAGTCCTTTACACTATCAAACAAAAAATAGGCCATATTTTTTGACATAGGACATAATTTCACTGATGTCGTATTAAAAGCAGTTTCATTAGGTCTGATGAAGCAGTGCCTCCAGGAACAGACAAGGCAGCACCTAGCCTTCAGGCCCTACAGCCAGTAACGGCAGATACCAATGGGGAAAAAAGCATAGGATCACATGGCAGAGAACTCAGAAACAGGAAAACAATTCATAATATTGGCTTTTAGTTTCTTTCTGAAGAAAGCAGACAGAGAGAGTCTCCTGGAATTCAACTTACAATTTAATCACCAAGGGTCTTCTTTATAAACAGCAGGCAATAAAGCAGGCACTGTCTGCAAATCTGGAGTTTGGGGACTCTGAAATGTTATCGAATGGACCATGCTTATATTCAGCTCCTTACAAAGGGAATTATGACTCTAAATTCGTGACTCTTTCCCACTCTCCCTAGTCAGAAGGTTATAACCTTCTTCTCAGGACATCTAATTTAATGCAAAGCTAGAATACTAAGAAACTAGATGGAGGCAGCAGCATTTAGACTTGGTATAGTAGCTAACAGTGGACCAAGCAAAGTTTGGCACAGCAGTATGTTAAAAGGAAGACCACAGGAGGACGGGATGGAAGTTTGATGCACATGCAGAAGAGAAGATGCTCTGGGGATGGGGGGAAGAATCAGAATAAAGTCTCTGCCGAGATGCAATTCATTGACGCCTAAAGGGATAGCTCTGAGTCTAGAATAAAGTAGCAGCAGGGGAAACAATAAGAAAGGGACAGAAGATACCAATGGAAGGAAAAATGGCAGATGTGAGAATGAATGGAAATTCATAAGGCGATGATGACTCAAAGGACTCTGACTAATAAGACCGGCGGGGATAGGGATCTGCTGGATTAGAGATGTTGAAATTGACGTGATGGTGAGCCAAGAAAGAGCCATGGATAGGCACTAGGGTGAAGTACAAACAGGCTTGGGGCACAGGTGTGGAGCTACCAGAGCCAGCAAAGAGCACAGACGCACTTGAAGGGGTCAATATTTTCACTATTTCATAGTTAAGAGTAAACTTGGGTTCCTGGAGGGAATTAGAAAGCAGAAAGAGAACAGCATGGAGGCCGGGGGATACTGATTTGAAGAAGTTTACAAGAAAGCAATTTCTAAAAGGACAACTAAGCTGAAGCAACCTATTAGCAGGAAGGCAGTCAGGTGAAGGGAAGGATGGCGACATGACTATTGAATTTAATGATGATAAAATTTAAGAAAATAATGAGTGAAAAGCCAGACTTGGGGGATGTTGGGAAAGAAAGCGGCTGGTTTAAAAAAAAAAAAAAGTTGAAGCAGCAGGCAGAATATTCTGGTTCTTGGCAGCAAAAGCACCAGAGGAGAGTAGCTGGGAAGGATCAAGTCATCCAAAGTTTTTGAACTATCCATTTAAAATCCACGTTTACCATGAACACCAATAAATGTTGGGCTCTGTCTACTTGAATGTTTACCACCGTTCCTCTACGGGATGTAACGTGAAAGGACAAGGGCTGGCACTCTTTTGCCAAATGTGTCCTGGCAGCTTTAAATTCTACTACTGAAGTAGTTAAAAATCTGTTCTTTGGATGAAGTGGGGGGAAAGTTATGAATAGAAGGCAGCAACCCTAGAGTCTTTAGAAGTGACTAGTATCCAGTCTGTGTAATTCACTGGGCATTGATTTCAAACTCAAACAATCCATCCCAACAGCACAGCGGCTAAAGTCCACCAAAAGTTCAAAATGAGATATGTTCTCTTTAAAATTTTGAGAGCGACTAAATATGACAACCATCTGATGTATGAAAATTATTCACAACCAAAAACAGACAGTCTGGAAATAGCTGGGATGACTTCATTTAGACAGAATTACCCAAATCTGTTTCTAATATACACAGTACACATAATAAATTTTTACAATATGACAAGGAAAACAAACTTAATAAAAGTTCCCGATCTTTTGTTACACAAGCAGGCTATATCCATGCTATGTTTATAATAGTTTGCTCATGATATCACAGCTCAGTAACAAAGGCCCAAGCAATACAAAAACAGTTACTAGGCATGACATCAGCTCACAACTACTGTAATTGCATCGGTACACAAATTTCCCAAACTGTACATTTTCCAAACTGCTTCTCAATTTCAACGGCTGCCTTTAGACAATTACTTGCAGAGTCGTCTGCAGGCTTTGAGTAATACCCGTCTTTCTTCTCTTTCCCAAGCGTCATTTCCCTTTAGAAAGTGCATATTTCAATTACAAGCACTATTTTTCAAATATGCCCAGAAACATATGTCCAAATTAGGAGACAGTGTTGTCTAGTGGTTAGTGACGAGCACTGAGCATCATCAGCAACTCTGATTCTGTTCCTTTCACTTTCCCTGTTTGCAGGCCCCAAGTAGTAGCTCAGTGAGGGGCAGGAGAGGGTAAGAGATAAAAGCACAGATTCTTGAGCCAGGCTGTGTGGGCCAGAATCCCAGCTCTGCCACTTAGTAGCTGTATGGCCTTGGGCAAGTTAGCTTCTGTGTGCTATTATTTTTCTCATCTGCAAAATGGGAATAGTAAATAGAACTTGCCCCCATAGACTTGTTATACATGTGTTGACTCCTAGGAAGAACCAGTTTAAATGTTTGCTATTTATTATTATATTATATAATATAATTATTATATTATATTGATATTTAATATAATATTATTTTTCTGGGACTTAGTTTCTTGTTTGAAACCCTGGTTTAAATTAACCTGATTCATAGTATACTGTATAATTATTCTAATCCAAATGCAAGGCATGCATTTTGGTCCTGTTATCTCAATACAGTGAGGGTCAATGAGTAAAGTTTGAATGAATGTATGCACGCATGCATGAACTAAATCCAAAGGTTCTGTAAAACCCAATAGTTACAGAAGTGAAAAATAAGATCTACTAGATATTGGGTTTCACCTTTTTTCACTAAAGGCTTGCTTTCATGTGCCTGTAACTAATGTTGATCAGTAGCTCCAACCCAATTGAAATAATAAGGATAGGTATAAAAGATACTGCCTTGTGATTTCAGAAATGTACTTCTCTAAGGATCCAACTTTTTGAGCCCATCCCGTAAGTACAAGCTCTGCCTCACTGCGCTGTGTGGTCAACTAACTTTCCTGACCGGGAAGGGTGCCAGGGGAGTGCAACTACCCCCATTGTCACTTCTGGTCCACGGTTTTGCACCAAATGCTGTTATTCTAGGCTTCAGGAAATTTTCTAACCACTGGACAGGGTCCAATGCTGTGTGCTAATGAGTTTCAGATTGGAGGACTTCACTGTGCATGTGTCAGAAGGTGCCACGGTTTATAGCAAGGTGGGGGCAGGAAAGAAAAGACACACAAAAAGAAAGAAAAAACAGTAGTTAAAAAATGCTGGCTACACAAATTGACAGGGAACGTGACCTCTGCACTTCATCAGAAATTCTTGCAGACTTACAAAATAAAGGAGTTTGCTTTTATCGCACACTGTGAGGCTCATATGGAAAAATGGAAAACACTACATCACTTGACCTCAGTGTGCCCCCTTTCAACCACAGACGAATATTGTGTACAAAAATTCTAAATCAACTTAAGATGTTCCAAAAAAAAAGCTTTAATTTGCTGCCTTAGACTTGATGATTACTATTTGGTTCTTGAGATGTTGCAAAGAAGGTTCACACAGGAAAAAGACTCATAATTCCAAAAACAGTATTTTATCACTTTGGGAATAATGCTGTCATAGACTCTGTCGGACGGGCACGTGGTGGTCTGTATTCCCATCGTATTGGAGAATAATGAGCAAGCCTTGCTCACCCAGGTCTGAAAGTCATCCAAGGCTGAATCATGATGATTTGCTTACATTAACAGAACTTTAAAAACAATTTTAAACAACTTAAAGAAACTCAAACCATCTTTGCTTGGTGGTTCACATCTCTGGGAAACCAAGAGACTTTTTCTCCCTTCACAGCAATCAACAGGCTTGAGAACAAGACTTCTCATTACGCTATCGCAGCCGATCAAAGAAGAATCTCTTCTTCTAACTCTTTTTTTCCTTTGGAACAATCGCTTCTTAGGAGAGTCTAATTCAGAGAAATTTGAGTACTGAGGCTATATTTCAGAAAAAAAAATTTTTTTTGGTCATACTTAGTATTGGGGACTTTAAAAATCCAATTCTTTCACTTCCTCAAACTGTCATCAACATTTTTTTAGATGATGTCAATAAAATTGATTGCTTGCAGTTCTGAATTCTGCTCTGCACATGGAAACAATATAATTTATTTTAAAGTATGTTAGATGGAAATGGAAGAGGAAACCACCTCAGGAAGCCTATCTATAACATCTGGGGTGGGGAGCAGGGCACAGAAAACCAGAAGCAAAGTCAATGGCCTGAGCATTACAGAATGCTGGAAACTTTGACAAAAACTCCCGATATATAAACCCTAACCCTTCCAGTTGTGCTCAGATACGTCTTCCTGTCAGATATGAATGATGTTCCTGGACCATTAATATGTTCATTAAATTCTAATTCTCTGTACTTCAAATATTCTGTACTTTGGCTCAGAGGCATCTTGACGGCTCTGTCGTAATCATATATGTGAGGCCACCAGACTACACAGTTGTTGAGATGCCTCATACCTATGACCAATCTGTTGCTTTTACAAGTTTAATCTAGGTATTAAGGAGCTGATTGTGGAACCATGTTGATTCGACATCTTCAACTCAGCTGTATATCATAGAAACCACTCTGGGTGGTGACAGGCTCCCGTGATGCCTAGCAAGCATGCATACCTCACTCTCTCTCATCTGTAATACTACAAAATAGGGCTTGTGTGGTTTTTTTCCCCCCAAGCACAAATGGACGACCAGCAAGGGTCCGACAGTGTTATTCCTAATTACCTTTTTTTCACTCTTGATCCTGTGGCTCTCATAATTAGTTACCTGGGGCTGCAATCCAATTTGAAGTGATGACAAGAAAGTGATCCATGAAAAAGTAATAAGTTAAATCCAATTTCAGCCTTCCTCTAATTAAATGCACATGGAACTAATGACTCCAACCCTAGCATTTCAGTGATAATGGTAATTAGCGAGGTGGGAGTCACTCTCTTTTTCAACACTGGAGGTGTAAACCACAAGGTAAAATGGTAGGAGCACTCTTAATTACATGTGTCATTTTGTCAGCAATTTACACATTTTTGACCAGTCAAGTATGTTTTTTCCCCTGTCCCTCTCCACCTCCTAGCCCCAACAATGATTGTAACCTACTAGTCCATGTTCTAACACATGGATGCCCATAAAAGCACTTCAGACTTGAGAATAAGAAATAACTCTTCATTGCTGTTATTGCTTACTGCATACTCTGTTACACACACAGAGGACAATTAGGATAATCATGTAGCTCTGAGTCCTTGTCATTGAAATCCAGATACAGCGGAACTAGTTCTTGTTGGTTTGGTTTTTATTTTTGCTTATAAGACGGAATATAGAATAATTTACTCACGGAAAATATGACACTCAGTAGGTGCTTGGTAAATGCACCTCCAAGGGGGGGCAATGATGAACTTCTGCATGATACTGGTTAAGGGGTCTATAAAATCTGCCTTCCTATCCTGGTGTTGGCTCCATTCGTGTGCTCTGTGGCAAGTCACTTAACCTCTCTAAGTTTCAATTTTCCTCATCCACAACATGGTCTGAGGACAGTGCCGACAGTACTGAGAAGCTCTGAGACTGGCCCATGTTCAGCAATGACTAAACATTCATCATCTAGCAAACTTGCCATGTGGAGCCAAAGACATGAGCACAAAGAAAACATTAGCATCATACTTGCATTTTAATGCTTAGATACATGTAAGTAAGTAATCAAATAATTAAAGGTCCAAACTGGGATTTTTTTTTTTTTTTTAAATAGAGACAGAGTCTTGCTATGTTCCCCAGCCTAGCCTTGAACTCCTGAGTTCAACTGAAGGCTTCAGAGTAGGTAGGACTACAGGTGCACATGTCACCATGCCCAGCTCAGACTGAGATACTTTAGAGAATTAGAATTATTAATAAGCACACCCAGTCAACAGCCATGAACCGGGGCTGAGTCTGATAGACTGGGACACAGGGTACCCTACAGATGGCTGAAGTTGAAATATCAAAAATGAGCTAACCCATTATATTACCACTCCTGTAAGAACTGTGGGGGCAAGGACAAAACGTACCATTTTTAGAAAAAAAAAAATTCTTTAAGCAGGAGTATGAACCTGAGCCAAATGAACTTCCTGAGTTCATGAACCCCCTAAAACTGGAAGCGAAATTCTGCGTGTATGTGCAATTCCCCAATAAAGGGTCACTGTTTCCATCATGTTTTTTTAATGGCAAAAAATCTGGAAGAATAAATAACCATTTCTAAAGCATTATCTCTGTTTTAGTGTTCCTTATCAAGACTTATTTTCAGGGTTTTGGGATACTCTTCAGTCACGTGACATAATAGTGACCTCTTAAAAGGTATCAACATTTCAGTACATCATATCAACTGAAAAGACTAAGGATGCCAATTGTAGACAACATTAATACTAGAAATTTAATAAAAATAATTAGGCCCTCTCTCCTGAATTATCTATCTTACTGATTCAGTGCATAGGGATATTTTTAAGAGCCAGTCTTTCAAAACCATTCCATTTCACTATCTACGATGTAAAAATTGTAGTTTCCTTTAAAGGTTTCCTCTTACCAATTTATTCTTCAGTGAATAACATGGGAATGATATGAGGTACTAAGATTATATGTGGCATTAATGCAAAGCAAAAATGCTGCCTAAAGCATGTTTTATATAACTGCAAAAAGTGCTGAAAAACACCTGCTGAACCTTGTATTTTAATCACCTCCACTTAAAGCAGGAGTCCTCATTATAATTCTGAGCTTCCAAGGGGACTAAAAGGCTGGCCTTCTAGTGGGTTTCACCTCCTCACTTCAGGTGCAAAGGTCCCCTGAGCAGGCTGCTTACACATGACATAACCTTGGAAGGAAGAGGATGGGCAGGAGGGAAAACGATCAGATGACTGGCGTCAAGTTCAAATTCTTCATAGATGGCCTGAAACTGTGGTCAGCTTTCCACCGTAAGCAACACACAAGGTTTACTTTCTTTCCTAACTTTAGTGCTGCCAGAATACACATGTACTTTTACTTTCTTAGGAGAAAATGTGTCATTTGATTTCCTTCCAGTTTATATACTCGTGCCAACAACTAAAATGCTTAAAGAACTGAAATGAATTACTACCCAGAAACGGTGGTCAAAGTTCCAAAATTTGATCAATAAAATTGCTCATCTACTCACAAATTAATCTCCAGCCAGTAAAGTTACACATTTTTGAGGTTATGAGTACACCTGCATTGTTAAGCATTTATTTCACTTGTTTAAGCAATCTTCAGAAGTACATAAATATTTATAGAAGAGAGTCCACTATTTTTACTCACCTATAATTTTTCTTTCTGCAGTTAATTCTTTTACAACTCATAAGCCTCCTGAAGGCAGGGTCTGCAGCTTCGACAGTTCTGTGTCCTACAAACACCAGCAAGATGGCCAGTGCGTTGTGGACCTTTTTGGAAATGTTCACAAAACTGCATTTAATTAGTTCATATCATTCTGATTCCGAATTGATGGTATGGCCAAATTTCAATTTTCATTTTTGCCACCCATAAAAAAATGTGCAAGCAAATTAATAGACTGAAGTAAAAAGATAGGATACTAAGTAGAGTATTTTTCAAGAGCTTGGGAAGCAATGTCTCTACCCAATTAATGCTTTCGTTAATAAATCACATAAGCCAAAAATGTGGCCAGCTCAGACTTGGTTCAGTATGTGTACCTGCCCCCAAAAGCCTCCTGCCTCTCTTATTTACTCTCATCTCCTTGAAATTAGTCCAAATTGGTAATGTTTGACTACATTTTATGATCTCTATCGAGTAACCACTTATAGCCTCCTCTAACTTTCCATTTTCTTTTGTTTGTATCATCAGCCTGTGAAACCAGAGAGCGCTGCCAAGCACAGAGCAGGGAAGTGTGAGATATGCTTAAAATATGAGTCACAGTATATTTGGGGATTTGGGTTTCTTTCTTTTTTTTTTTTTTTCCTCAAGCTATCAGCAGATCAAATCCTTCTTCCCTGTCAAGCCTTCCTCCATGCAGAAGATCTGAAATTTGCTAAAATCGGTCTCTCAGTGTAGTTATGAAGGGTAAGAAGATCAGAGATGAGCACTGTTGAGATTTGCTGTAGGATTTCCCTTTCATTTCAGAGCCACTCCGGCTGAGATGCCTCAGCGAGGACACGGCATGGCAAGATATATTTAAATATGAAGGTTATTCCTTCCGTGAATCTCCAAGTTTAGATACGTATTTTTATAATGAGGTAATATACCATGTGGCCTAGGATAGTAATTTCTCCTCTCTGTTTGTGGAAGGCCAGCCAACCTAATAAAGCTTAGTGAATTTGCATAACCCTACCCAGGCAGCTGAGGAGACATTCAGCCACATTCAACCAACCCTTTCTCTTTTTCCCCCAGCCTGATTCTTAAAAGCTGGTCTAAAATCTCTGCTTGTCAACTCCCCCACTTGGGGGGAGGGGGTCGGAAAAAAACTCGAAGACATCTTCTTTAGCAAAACCAGCGTTCAAGATCACCCCCTCTTCCCCCACTTTTTATACAGACTGAAGTGCTCAGCAGAATGTGTTAGGTTGGTTTTGACACTGTCCTTGCCAAGAAAAACGAAGCCCTCTGTATCATACTCTCCTGCACGGTGGCTAAAAACCTCCTAACAGGCAAGAAGAAAAAGGGGCTTCAAAAGGAAATCCCCTGAAACTTTACTTCTTATATTTAGCCCCAAAGGAACTTCGTTCATCTTGGAAGAGAAGTTACCTAAAAATGCCATATGTTTTTAAAAAGCAAGTATGAGGGAAAATAAGTCTACTATAAAAAAATCACAAATGATATTCAATACTGAAGAGCAGTGTGATCAGACAGATTGCGTGTGTGCGCGTGTGTTTTATTATCTCTTACCAAAGCTTTACTATGTGTAAGCTCTTCCCCCCAATAATATATTTTCATTTTTCCAATGCACTTGAGGTCTGATAAACTCAAGAGGACTCACGGTATTTTTAAGGCCGCGAGAACTCCAAGAGGGAGGCAAAGAAGAATGGACAGTCATTTGAATCACTGAGTGACAGGCTGGGCTAGCTCCCTGTATACATTAATAAATTAGAATTTTAATTGTGTCTCTGACTGCAGGAGCTGCCCCAGTACTTTAATATGTACCAACAATTGGCTATGTTATGGAATCTGCAACGTGGCCTCTGCTGCTGACCTCTGAAACACAATTCCCAGTCTGACTACGGAAACTGTTCAGTTTGATCCTTTCAACTTATTTGAATCCTGACAAATAAGCTCACAGCTGAAAGGTCAACACAGTCATATTTCATCCTCCGGAGCTGTTCTTAAGACATCTGCACAACAAAGCGCTCCTTATAGCACCTGACACAGGCTCTCGATGGCACCGTGCCTCATTAAAAATGTCCCCTGCATGCACACACATTAAAAGGCACACACACTGGTGACGGTTTACCAAATAACTGTTTCCGGAAGTGTTAGTAAACAACGCACATTGTCATTCAACCTTTCCAATAAAGTGTCACTACAGCGCCCAAATGTCCCTGGAGAGGGACAGTTTCCCAAGTACATGTAGAAGTTACTAGAACTTGTTGGCCAAGGTCAGTTTGGTCTTTGCAGGATAACTTGAGAACTGGCGGTGGTTCACCCTGACCTGTGGAAAGTCAACACAAGCTAGAATTTAGATTGAACTTGGGATCACATTAACCGGTACCAAGTTATACACGATGCAATTCATCAGCTACCACTTCTAGATTTTGCTCCCAAATTCCCGAAGTAAGAAACTCTTCGTTAGCCTCCCATGCTGGGAGTAGTGTGAGCCCCATCGAGGACCTTCAAGTGCCCTATGTTGGCTGTGAGCATGAAAACCCTGATTCAAGTTTCTCTGAATCTCTATTGCAATTTTCTACTTCAATCCAAAAATCCAAATAAGATTTTCATAAACTCACTCCATCTTCAATGCCATTAACTCCTTGTCTTCAAGGTGACTTAAGTGAGTAGTTGCTAAAAAATATTTTTTGGAGTATGTTTCCATAAAAATGTTTCACCATTTCTTATTAATAATTCAGCAACATCCTGAACATACCCAGTGAAGAATATATATTAATACTCATTACAAGGTATACTGTTAAAAAGTACCACACCCTCCTCGGGCCCAGTTAATAGTTGGTGACACTGTGGGCACTCCGGGATGAATCACTCTATCTTGTCCCCTGTGCACTGGGGAAGGTTAGGCACCATCCCCGGCCTGTACCTGCTAGATGCCAGTAACGCATCTTTCCCCTTACATGTGACAACCAAAAATGTCTTCAGATATTGCTCATTGCCTCCTGGGAGCGGGGGGTGTGCAAAATCACCCCTACTGATAACTACTCACTGAAGTGTGTTTATTTCTAGCCCCAACATGAGAGAATAGGACGACAACTCTGAGCACTGTGAACTTTTTCTCATTGGTAACATACCCCACCTCTTAGCCCAACTCCTGCAACTCCTCACCTTCCTATTATATTGAATAATCAGTAGGTCTCCTTATTCCTGACACTATAACTATGGGTCGAAACTCACTTTCCCCTCAAAGGTCATACTCAGCCGGGTAAAGTAAAAATGCATCTTCTGCAGAACATCTTACAGGACTTGCAACTTTCAACACATTCCACTCCTAAGCTGCTCATCGGCTATCCCAAAGGGTACAATGTCATTAAAAAAAGAAGAAGATTTGCTACCTGAAGAGCTGGTTGTTTGTCATTCCTCTTGGGAGACTTCAACCCACTAACTTGCTGCTGCTGTTGCTGCTGAAGAAGAAGCTGTCTTGCCACCTGAAGAGCCTGGAAAGAAAGAAAGAAGAAACCATTTGCGTTACTACACAGGTTCAGGAGACCCTTAGTAAAAGGATTCCGGGAAGTACACTTTGGGACTGGGTCCTGATGTCCCTATTACCAGGCAAATGAAACAGCAAACAAAAAACTTTCCACCAGTCGTTTACATTGCCTTTGATTTGGCTAATTTCATCCACAGCTCCCAGGCACAGCAATTAGGCTGGGCAGACACTTGATCCCTACCAAAAATCTGACCTCAAATTTGGGAGCATGGATGATTGAGACTTTGAAGAAGGACGACAGGCCAGGAGGAACCTGGGCAAAAAACAGAAACCAGCGAGACAACAACACAGTGCACCTTCACCCTCCGCCCTATACTTGGGGGGAACTTGGGAACTCAAGTTCAACACATGGATTAGGTTAGCTGGGAAGAAGACCAAAACAGATGAGACATACACAGGATGACCTTGATGGAACTGACAGAGAAAAATGGCAAATCTGACCTCTAGTCATCTCAAAGGGGACACTGTGCACCTGCAAACCAGCCCTCTAGTTTATAATACGGATGGTTTTTCCTTTAAAAAATTAGGTAGGCAAAAGGTCTCCCTGAGACAAGGTGCATTTTTCCTTTAAAAAATGCAATGAAGGTGCATTTTTACTTTACCCGCAGAGTATGAGGGTAAAAAAAAAGGTAAAACAAGCAAACAACAAAAAAAACAGGATAATTCTTCAAAATGTTCAACATAATGACTGAGGAATCTAAGTTCAAGCAGGCCCACACCTATAATCTCAGCACTTTGGAAGGACAAGGCAGGAGGATCACTTCAGTTCAAGATCAGCCTGGGCAACACGATGAGACTTTGTCTCTACAAAAAATAAAAATAATTAGCTGGGTGTGGCGGCACACAACAGTAGTCTCAGCTAGTTGGGAGGCTGAGGAAGGAGGATTGCTTGAACCCAGGAATTCAAGGTTGTAATGAGCTATGATTATTACACTGAAGTCCAGCCTACTTGATAGAGTGAAATTCTGTCTATTGAAAAAAAAAAAAGTTAGTCTAGGTACAGTATACTCCTAGCACTCTGGGAGGCCAAGGAGGGTGAATTGTCTGAACTCAGAAGTTCGAGTCAGCCTGAGCAAGAGTGAGACCCCATGTCTACTAAAAATAGAAAAAGTAGCTGGGCATTGTGATGGGAGCCTGTGGTCCCAGCTACTCCGAAGGCTAGCACAGGAGGATCACGTGAGCTCAGGAGTCTGAGGTTGCTGTGAGCTATGATGTCATAGCACTCTAGCCTGGGGCAACAGAGTACGATTCTGTCTTAAAAAAAAAAGTAAAATAAATAAGCAATTACTTATTGCTTAAGTTAACATGAAAAAGAGAAAAAATGCGTCATCAATAAACCCTTATGAGGACATTCACTGTCAAAGAATTAAGAACAGGAATAGCCACACACACCTTTCCAAAGAGGGCGGCAGGATCAAGAGATCATTGACATTTGTCGATACTGTATCAAAAAAAAAAAAATTACATGGAAGTGAAGTTTCTTGGGTCCATTCAGCTGAGAATCAAGATACACATGGAAGAGATGTTAAGAATGATCGCTAAATGATGTGCTTTGAGTTTAGAGACGAAATGGTATTTCTTCGGGATCATGTCGATAATAATTTCTATTCAGTAACGGTATTATTTGTGCATAGAAGAATGGGTACACAAAGATGGCAGATGTGGTCAAATCATCAAAAGGACCTGATACTCTGATACTGTGGGGGTTGTGTTCACGCACTCCCCTGGTTAGAAAAGAAAAGGAAAGATGCTATGGGGACTGTTGACTTAAAGAGTCAGCATAATGGACTTAGGATGGTAGTATGTTCCTTAAAGAGAAACACACTTCATTGATTTAAGAAAATAATGCCTATATTTGTGAGAAAATTCATAGTGACAATGACAGACTGCAGGAAGGATATGAGGGCCTGGGGATTCCTGTGCACTGAACTCAAGGAAAACACAATAATCCCAAGGACTGCAGCTCAGGGCAGACACCTAAAAAAAGTAGACTTTTTACCACAGTCGTACTTCTCAAGGACAAGCTCACTGAACTGGGCTCCTAACTACACGGTTGTGACAGACAACATGTTTAAGACGCTGTCTAAGGTTGAGTGGTGCCTTTGTGTTTAGTAGACACAAAGGAAGGCAAAGAAACAGAAGCACAGATAAACAGATGGCAGAGAAACAGTCTGGGACGAGTGGAACCCTTCTCTCCCACCTCCCTGCAGCAGCCCTCGTGTCCCAGGGAGGCTTCTGCCTACTGAACTCACCACGACCAGCCCTTGAGATGCAATGCTCAGGCTATTTCATCTGTGAAGGGAGAGACATGTTCGAGAAAGCCTGCCTGGAAGAGCCTCGAGAAGAGAGGCTGTCTGAGAGGGGCGTCTGGAAGCCAAGACGCCTGGAGGGTTGCCTGCGACTCCAGCCTGCGTCTCAGCGGAGGAGCCACCATCGCTGGACTCTGGGTTTCCTCGTCTCCTTGGAGACGCTCGGTACACGCGTAGGTGTGAAAGTGGGCAGCGTGAAGATTTCATTTATATCATATAAGAAAAATAGTCCCCTCTGCAAGGTGCCTGCAGGAGCAAAAGCCTCTCCTCCCTACTATATCTGTTCCCTTAGCTATTTCACATGAAGGTTTTACGGCTTTTTAATGTAGGAAGGGGGACTGTTATATATTTTAAGTGCTACCGTCAGAGTTCCCAGAGTAATAGACTGATCAGCAAAGAAGAGGCTGGCTGCTCGCTGGAAAGGCAGACAGGAGAGGGCCTGCAGATGACAGGGAAAAGCCAGAGTGGAAAGAAAGATGATGGGCAAGAGGGGAAAGGTTACATACGTTTCACACTAAAATAGAACAGGCCAAAGAAAGCCTTGGGACGGAGACTCCACATGAACTTCACCAAACGCTGGAGGAAACACAGCCTCAATTTTTAAATAATCGAGTCCCAGAGAAGCTAAAGTCAACTCACTTCAGCCAAGGGGAAGATATTAAGAGTCTTTAAGAAAAAACATTCACAAATACACGTAACTATTCTTATAGGAGCCTGTTCTCATAAATGCACAGACGCAAAAGAAAGCATCGAACTCAAGCCTAACTTTTCAACCTATGTTTACTGGCTCTGTACAATGATTATACATTTCAAAATTAGCTACTGGAATCCTCGGACTTATTTTGCTGGTTTGAAAGCGGGAAAAAAAAAGTCATTTATATGTATAACATCCTTTTCAGACTCAACACGGAGTGCATGAACTTAACATAATCTCATAATAAACCTCAGCTACTTCACATCATTTCATACAGAGCCCCATTAAAGACAATAATCAAAGACAGAAGCATAGGGGGGAAAAGGTTTAGAAACTTGTATGAACCCAAAGGAAATTTTAGTCAACCTACTGAATGGAGAACACCACAAGATAAAGATGTGCAAATGAGCTCCCAAATTTCAGCCCCAGATGAATATACACAAGTAAAATAACTTCACGTATTTGGGAAAGCGAGACAGGACTAGGACAGAAAATGCTTCATTTTGGTAACAACTGTTACGTATTACCCTACAATAGCTCCTTGGTCTGATCATGAGTATGCTAACAAAGTTGGAGCAAGTAATGCCTACCTCCAAATACAATTAAAATTAATTTTAAAATCACTGTAGGTCTCAGCAAGAGTTTTAAAACCTAATTGAGTATAACTTCTTACTATGCTTTGAAATCAAACACTAAAGGTTGCTTTTTTTTTTTTTCTAATTTCCATGATTTCACGGTCATTTACATTTTAAATTATCACAGGCAAAAGGGACAATAAATTCTCAGTGAAAAAGATCATGTACTTGGGCATTAAAATATGCATCTGTGGTATCTCCCATTTGTAGAAAGTCGAAAATGCTCACTATCATGTTCATTGTTGATCAGCGGAAAATCTGGAATTACTGATCAGATCCCCCATTGGAAACTGCACCAGAGACCAAGGTTGACTGTGCTTCCCAGACACGACGACTTTGACAGCCATTTTTGCCTGTTAAGTGCATCAAAACCAGATTAAAGTCTTCATCTCAGACTCTGCTGCCTACACCTTAGAGATTATCTTTATTTCAATACAACTGAGGAGCGAGAATGGACTCTTCTTATTTTCATATCACTATCTCAATCATAACTGAGAAAGGTCTCCTAGGATACACCGTTTGAAGATAAAATTAGATCCTTTGGATCCAATAAAGAGGTGTGTAGATCACTTGTTTGTGTATGTTTGACAGCGGGAGGTGGAGAGGTGGGGAAAGAACGAGGAAACAGTAGAAAGACAAAAAAAGAGAGAGAAAGGATACGAACAAATGAAAGAATTTCTCTTTTCAGAGCCAAGGATCAAGTCTGAGTCAAGTTCCAGATCAATGGCTAATGTAAATAAGTTAAAAGGTTTGATTCCATCTCTGGGGACCTTTTACTTTTGGTGGTGGTTCCTGGGCCGGGCTGAGTCAACACTTCCTTTATAACAGATGGGACAATGGCCTGGCACTGAATAACAGGGGGCTATATTTTAGCGCTAGGCTTGAATTACAGTAAAGACACAGTTCGAGGATGTCACAGAGTGGAAGTGAATGATATAACCAGACACTCAGAGAACCAATTGCATGCACTCACATTTATTTTTCTTCAACAAACTAAAAAAAAAAGTGGCTCTGTAAGCTACCCCAGGAAAGCCCTACCTTCGTCTATGGATTGGCCTGTCTCCCAGAGATGTCCTGATCTGTAGGAAGGGTCGGAATTGCCGTATACCACAGTCCACCGCCGCCTCTGAGCACTCAAGAGAGCGTCAGCGAGATGGGTGCCCGGCTGCCAGTTTTGTAGACCATGTTTTATGCTAACTGGGAACATGGGCATCTTTGACACACTTTCCATTCTATTGATTCAAGATAGCTTCATTCTCATCAGTACCTTCACATTCTTAGTAAATAAGTGCCATCTGTTATTTACAAATTGTTTTACATAAGCATGTTTACAACTCTTCAGCTATTTACATTTCAAGTTCATAACAGGTGTGTGCATTTTAGGGGCTAGGTAATCCTATGTTTAGTATGTTTATGAAGGTAGCTGATGCTCAAAAACATGTCTACCGTATTTTAAGAAACATCATCAAGTTTATATAAAATATGATTTGGATACGCTTGTATACACTCATAAAGCTAGCTGGAAGAAGTATAAAAAAATGCTTTTAAATCTTCATGAAGATGTTTTGCATAACACACTTTGTGACAAGGTCTGAGATGGGCACTCACACAGGGAGGATTTGGAAAAATATGACTAACTGGAAAGTTCTTGGTCACGGGTCTATCGCCTATTTTGTATCATCTGTCGTATATCAGCCCAGCAAATAATAATGGTGTTTACTTACTTGAACAGTTGAGAAAAAATTTAAAAAGAGTAATATTTTGCGGCATGTGAAAATTACATGGAATTCAAATTTTGGTACCCACCAATAAAGTTTTATTGGAACACAGCCAAGTCATTCACTTATATACCGTCTATATCTGCTTTTGTGCTACAGAGCAAGAGTTAAACACTTTACACAGAGACTGAGTGGCCCTTGAAACCCGACATATTTCCTATCTGGCTCTTTCTTTATAGGAAAAGTTTGCCACCACCTGTTTTAGATTGTTATCTGTGTTCTGAGATCCCCTAAAGATTCCACTGGGCTGAATTTTACATTATGTAAATAATATCTTTCAATCACTTCCCCAAAAATAATTTTAGAGTTTAGCTAAGAAGAACATTATTAATTAGCTGTCCTTACAGCTCAATTTAACATTTGAGTTTTCAGAAAGAAAATAGATTTATGTGTTCCTCTGTCTGGAAGTTTGTAAAACTTGTTGCAAACTTCGCATCTGGGTTTCCTCTTACAGGGAACTGACAGCAGGTCCAGCAGTGTGAGACCCCGGGCACCCTCCGAGTAAAGGCAGCGTGTGCCTCACTGGCCAGTGAAGAGGGTTGCCCTGTCTGCCCTGAGAAACTGTCCCATTTCTAGCTTTACAGGCTGGTCTGAGTCACTCAGCCTTCCTCTAATTTCTTTCCTACACCATCCCCACCCCTCAAGATCAAACTGTTTCTCAGATAATTTCATGGACTAATCAACAGTCACTGTGCATATGGGGGTGGGAGGAAAAGCTAGTAAAACACACACACACACACACACACACACAGAGCATGGGAAGATTAGTAGAAGTCATGTTCTCTCTTAATTCTCATCTTCTTTATACACTGAAGTCCCTCTGGAGAGCCTTTTCCTCCTAAGCTAATTTGGTACCTTGTTTCAACCCGGGAACCAACTACCATTTTAACACAAGCCCTCGTCACTTAACACAGTCTGACAATCACTCTGTGATAAGTCCCAGGACTGAGTATGAAGGGAAAGTGCACCCCTTTGCTTTAAACTTAATCATTCTAGTGCAGGATAGAAAGAAGTCTTTTGAGTCACTTAAAAAAAAAAAAAAAGAAAGAAAAAGAAAGAGGCCAAGCACGGTGGCTCAGGCCTATAATCCTAGCACTCTGGGAGGCTGAGGTGGGTGGATGGCCTGAGCTCCTAAGTTTGAGACCAACCTGAGCAAGAGTGAGACTCCATCTCTAAAAACAGCTGGGCATTCTGACAGACATCTGTAGTTCCAGCTACTCGGGAGGCTGAGGCAAGAGAATCGCTTGAGCCCAAGAACTGGAAATTGCTGTGAGCTATAACACCACGGCACTCTACCACCAGGAGCAACAAAGTGAGACTGTCTCAATAAATAAAGAAATATAATAAAAAAGAAAAAGAAAAAGAAAGAAAAAGAAATGGCAGTGGCTCTGCAGAAATATAAGTGTTCATACAGAATCAACAAGCATGCCGAAGGAGCTGGTTCTCTAAACTGAATTTTTTAAAAAAATTATGATATTTCACAAATGGAGCCCTTGGTTATCACAAGACAATGGGAAGGGAAGAGAGTCTAATGATTGTGATTACATGCCCGCGGAGAGATTCTAATTCTAACGACCATGTAAATACTAGATACACAAGGAAAGAAATCACTGCAGCAGATAGTCCAGCCTGTCCCTGGTGCCATAGTAAAAAACAACAGGGGTAAAAACCATTCATCAGAGAGCCTGGAACCACCTCTCTGTACCTGTCACTGCTTGGTCTAT
Source organism: Perodicticus potto (assembly GCA_963574655.1). Classification (NCBI taxonomy): domain Eukaryota; kingdom Metazoa; phylum Chordata; class Mammalia; order Primates; family Lorisidae; genus Perodicticus; species Perodicticus potto. Next base: position 3,317 of record CAUYRH010095996.1, on the reverse strand, counting down.
CTGCTCTGTGAGTCTGCAACTAAGGGTGTGGACTCTGAACAGTCACTGGTAGTAAATTCACTTGACTCAATGCCCAGAAAGAAGAAGGCCCAGCCGACAGCACAGCCTGACATCAGTTGGGATACTGGATTTGAATCAGTGACCTAGAAGGGAAAGATTCTCCGTAGCATCATGCATCGTCAGAGTTCCGACGGCTAGACAAAGGACCCCAGGCTTACAAAGCTTTCAATGACAATTCACATTTACGTAGGGCATTTTGGGGAGATTTCTTAAAAGGTTCCACAGTCTTTGCATATTAAGTTTATGAGACAGTATCAAAATAGGCATGGAGAGAAACTAGAGCAGAGTAAACTCCACTCCTGAACCATGTTAACACTGGGTGTTAAGTTCAGAAAGGACAGGAAATATGAAGGTCAAAGTTCTCTGCTGTCATCACTGTCCTAACTGCAGAAGGAGACCCAGTCACGGGGGTCATGGGTGGTGCCATCCCTGGTGTGCTGACGGAGCAGAGATGAGGCCACGGCAAAGTGTCCCCTCCAGTACACAGATCACACATCCCACACCAGCCTGCATTTCTTTTCTGTATTTATTTCCAACACTAAGTTTCTCAGATACACTCGGGAATGATTTTATATTCTTTAAGCAGTGGGTCCTCAACCTTTCTGGCACCAGGGACCTGTTCCATGGAAGATAATTTTTCCAGAGACTGGGACAGGGGATGAAATTGAAGCCCATTTCATCTCCACCTCAGACTATCAGGCCTTGCCTTCTCATAAGGAGAGCACGAGCTAGACCCCTCACGTGTGCTGTTCATGGTCCTATGAGAATTTAATGGTGTGGAGGTGGTGTTCAGGTGGTGATGGGAGTGATGGGGAGCCACGGTAAATACAGATGAAGCTTCACCTGCCCGCAGCTCACCTGCTATGCCACCCAGGTCCTAGAAGGCCAAGGGCTGGTTCCAATAATGCATGCGGGATGGTTATCACTGTAATGATACCTGTTATATATGTTCTTTGTTCTTTTTTTTTTTTTTCTTTTACTTTAGAATTTAACTCATACCAGAAAAATACGAGCATACATAGTTAGGCTGGGAGTTCTGTTTTCTTTAAGGTCAGCAGTTTATTTGTTACAGTATATATTCTTAGGAAAGTGCAAACAGTATTTGCTTTTGGCCAGATGCAGTGGCTCACACCTGTAATTCTAGTACTCTAGGAGGCCGAGGCAGGTGGATTGCTTGAGCTCAGGAACTTGAGATCAGCCTGAGTAAAGCGAGACCCATCTCTACCCAAAAGAGAAAAACTAAGCCAGGTGTAGTGGTGGGTGCCAATAGCTCCAGCTACTTGGGAGGCTGGGACGAGAGAATCACTTGAGCTGGAGCGTTTGAGATTGCTGTGAGCTATGATGCCATGGCATTCTACCCAAGGAAACAGTGAGACTCTGTCTCGAAAACAAACAAACAAACAAAAGAACCCCCATAGGCTCAGCACCTGTAGCATAGTGGTTATGGCGCCAGCCACATACACAGAGGCTGGTGGATTCGAACCTGGCCCAGGCCAGATAAACAACAATGACAACTGCAGCAACGACCAAAAAATAGCCGGGCATTGTGTTGGGTACCTGTAGCCCCAGCTACTTGGGAGGTTGAGGCAAGAGAATCGCTTAAGCCCAAAAGTTTGAGGCTGCTGTGAACTGTGACACCACGGCACTCTACCCAGTGTGACAAAATGAGACTCTGTCTCAAAACAAACAAACAACAACAACAAAAACATAAAAAGCAATAATTGCTTTTTCTTTTATTTTGTTGAATAAGTAGGATGGGGGAGAGCAGAATTGTGTAACAGAGTTCATACCTCACATCGCGATTTGCCAGTGTTAAAGCTGTGGGCCATCCCATGCAGTGACGATATTGAGATGTGGACGCAGAGATACGGAAGGCCCTGGACGGGAGGAGGCAGTCTGCGACACGCCCTGCCTCCCCAGGACACCCAGGAGGCAGAAGGGGTTCAGCAAACCCTATATTCACTTGCAATTAGGAGTAGCCGCTTTTATTTGAAAGGCACACAGGAGACACTTCCCACCCAAGAAGGTAAGAGATAAAAATTTTCATGAGACACACACACACACACAAAAGGGATCTGTGATCTTCTTGCAAAACCAGGTAAAGTAAGTTTAATGGCTATAAACAGTCCGGAAGTCTGTTTGAAGTCTCTTAGAAGAGAGAGAGGGGGTGAGAGGAAAAAAATAAAAAACCCATCATACTCCTACTTCCATTAATACAGGGCCCTATAACCGCCTTGTTGAAGCACTGGCTGGCTGCTCCTTTCTGGAGCCAGTGCCAGACTCTGAATCACCACCACTGAGTCTCCAGCACCTGAGTTGTCTTTGGAGGAATTCCATTCAAGCACTGCCCAAGCCTGAGCCTGTTTAGCTCAGGAGAGTTGACAAGATCATAGCCTGGGATGCTATGATTGTAGGCAACATTAGCATTGCAATGAAGTAAAACAGTGAAGTTTATCAGAAAATGTCTAAAATGGTAAGTTGGATGGTGCATCAAACCCTCGTTTCCCCTTGTTTAAGACTAGATTATGTTTAAAAATAAATACAGAAGTTCGGCCCAGTTCTCCATGTTCCTGAGGTTTAAAAAAAATGGGGCTCAGACATGAGGAGAAATGAATCAAAGGGCTCTATTAACTCATTGTATTAACCCACTGTTTTCTGCTATTGCCTTTTATGAGGATGCAGCCCAGCAACTCTCATTATGAATAATTCAGATTCACATTTTTTTGTGTGTGCCTTGGAATGAGACTTGCTAATTTTGAAGCCTGTGGAAGATCTGCCTAGAATTATGCTAAAAATAATGGAGGCTTTTCCATGATTTTACTAGTAACACTGAACCTATTCCCATTCAAACAAATATGATGCTGTATTCCTTTTATTCTTGTAATATAAGTCACACATACTCAGACTCGGGATGCCCTAAGAAGCAATTAACACCTATAAATGCTTTGCTTCCTGAAGTACCTTTGTTTTCTTGCCTGAATTTTGGGCAAAGATGCAAAGAGTGAAAATGACTTTGAGGCAACATTCCAGCAGAGATAGAATACAAAAGAAAAGGAACAGAAATGGGAAGACAGGAAAGGCCCCAACAAAAACAAAAATCCAAAATGGGAAACAACTCACTTTTGGCCAAATATTAGATTGGGGGCGGGAGGGTGGAATCATAATATTCTTTAACAATTTATACTTCTTAAAGCAGTTTATTGCAAATAGCAAAAGACTATACCTGAGTAAAAATTTAAGAAATGAGGAACATATAG
>CAUYRH010095994.1:0-28360 GCA_963574655.1 Perodicticus potto | reverse complement strand
CACAGGCATCCGCCACAACGCCCGGCCATTTTTTGGTTGCAGCCGTCGTTGTTTGGCTGGCCCGGGCTGGATTCGAACCCACCAGCTCAGGTGTACATGGCTGGCGCCTTAGCCCGTTGAGCCACAGGCGCCGAGCCATGACTTCTATTTTCATCAGTAGAATGAAGCATTTGGACTTGCTTATCTTCTTTTTTTTTTTTTTTTGAGACAGAGTCTCACTATGTTGCCCTTGGTAGAGTGCCGTAGCATCACAGCTGACAGCAACCTCAAACTCCTGGGCTTAAGCGATCAAGCCTTAGCCTCCCAAGTAGTTGTGACTCCAGGCGCCTTTTAAACCACCCGACTATTTTTCTGTTGCACTTGTCATTGTTGCTTCGCTGGCCCGGGCTGGATTTGAACCCACCAGCCTCCATGTATGGGGCCAGCACCCTACCCACTGAGCCACAGGTGCTGCCCATGGACTTGCTTATCATCTAACAATTAAATGTGGTTCCTCTTATGTATGAGGGAGCCTTCTGAGGTATTTTAAATAATGTATATTTGCTTTTGGTTTTTTTGAGACACAGTCGTCTTCTTTTGCCCAGGCTAGAGTGCAGTGGCATCAAAATTTACTTAAGCTTACTGCAGCCTCAAACTCTTGGACTCAAGTAATCCTCTTGCCTCAGCATCCTGAGTAACTGGGACTACAGGGATGTGCCACTGTGCCCTGCTCTTTTATAAATTTTTACTATAGATGGGATCTTACTCTTAGGCTGGTCTCAAGCACAAGCTGTTCTCCCACGTCAGCCTCCAGAGTGCTATAAGTAATGTATTTCTTTATCTGGGTGGTACTTATATGTGTGTGTATATAATATGTAAAAATTTATTAAGCCATACACTTAAGACTTTTATGCTTTGTAATATCTATATCATGCCTCAAAAAGTTTTGGTTTTTACAAAATAAGGTCAGTTCCAGTTTTTCAATTTGGCTGGTGCCATTTGGTAAAATCACTTTTAGATGAGCAGACCTTCAGGTGGAAATGTGTGATGTGAAAAATGCACACAGCCAGTGACTCTGTGTTTCTTCTTCCCACCCAGGATGTGTCTAGTCCGAATGAAGCAGGAAGGCCGGAGTGGGAAATACATGTGTCGTATTATAGTTCATTTTATGTGGGAGGATGTCGAGCAGCGTGGCAGAGTGATGGGGGTAAGTGAGTGCTATCAGATTCTCATCGTGAACAACTCTGGTGAGGGATTGCCTCATTTCAGTTTGAGGTTTTATCTGTTTTAGAATGCTCTTTTAGATTTTTGTAAAATGTTGTCTAATGTCAAGTGGCAGTGGTGTTAGAGTCATCTTTTCTACCTCTATGGAGCCTGATATGCCACAAATACTTAATGTGTTTGTACACAATATTGTGATTTATTTGTCAGTGCTGAGGACATGTTGTGTGGAGATGGGAATATAAAGCCCAAATATTGGTGACAGGAGGGATGGATTTGGAGAATGAGAGAATCAAAAATTCAGTTTAGGGATACTATGCCTTTGACACCAATTCAATATTTGAACTAGTACTTCTATGGATTAGTTCTGATAGAAGGACCTGGCATGGGGCCTGCATTGGGCAGGTCTCAAACTCCTGGCCTCAAGCAATCCTCCCAAGTTGGCCTCCCAAAGTGCTAGGCTTACAGTCATGACCATGGTTCTGGGCCCTTCTAGGTATATTTAATATCAGTACAAATGTATAAATACATATTATTCTAACATAAAACAAATGGGGTTATACTATACACACTATTCAACATGTTGACTTTTTCCCCTTAAAATATATTGGATGGTGGCACCTGTAGCTCAAGCAGCTAAGGCGCCAGCCACATACACCAGAGCTGGTGGGCTCGAATCCGGCCCAGGTCTGCCAAAAAATGATAACTACAACCAAAAAATAGCCAGGCATTGTGGCATGCGCCTATAGTCCCAACTACTCGGGAGGCTGAGGCAAGAGAATCGCTTAAACCTAGGAGTTTGAGATTGCTGTGAGCTGTGACACCACGACACTCTACCCAGGGCGACAGCTTGAGGCTCTGTCTCAAAAACAAAAAAAAAAAAGAAAGAAAGAAAATATATATATATTGGATATGTTTTTCTTTTACATATCTATATATTTAAAAAATTCAAAGTGTGTAGGGGCGGCGCCTGTGGCTCATCGAGTAGGGCGCCGGCCCCATATACCGAAGGTGGCAGGTTCAAACCCGGCCTCGGCTGAACTGCAAAACAGAAAAATAGCCGGGCGTTGTGGCGGGCGCCTGCAGTCCCAACTACTCGGGAGGCTGAGGCAAGAGAATCGCCTAAGCCCAGGAGTTGGAGGTTGCTGTGAGCTGTGTGATGCCACGGCATTCTACTGAGGGCGATAAAGTGAGACACTGTCTCTACAAAAAAAAAAAAAATTCAAAGTGTTTTAATTTGGTGTGAAATTCCTTTAATGATCATTCTCATTCCTGGCTATTTATCTTTATCAAGAAGTAACCACTGTTTCCAGTTTGGTATATGTGTCTTTTAAGACTTTTTCCTCTGTTATCTGTATGAAATATGTAATATTGGGTTTATTTGTCTGTTATTATGTATGATATCTTCCTTTTTTTTTTTGGAGACAGAGTCTCATTATGTCGCCCTTGGTAGAGTACTGTGGCGTCACAGCTCACAGCAACCTCCAACTTTTGGGCTTAAGCAATTCTCTTGCCTCAGCCTCCCAAGTAGCTAGGACTATAGGTTCCCGCCGCAACACCTGACCATTTTTTGGTTGTAGTCGTGATTGTTGTTTGGCAGGCCCGGTCTAGATTCGAACCCACCAGCTCCGGTGTATGTGGCTGGCGCTCTAGCTGCTGAGTTACAGGCTCTGAGCCAGATACCATTCTTTATGTCTTTATGCACAACTTTGTTTTTCACACAACAGTATGCTTTGGAGATCTTTCTATACAGTGTGGAAGTTAAATGGGGAGTCTTCAACTAAGTTCTACTTTTATTTATTGTAATTATTTTCAAACACTCTGATGCTGTCTTTTGGTATCATGTGCTTACTTTATGTGTAAAATTATAGTCTTTGAGACTATATCATGGAGATTATGGTTGCTTACTGGGATTGTGGGTTGAAGATTTTTCAAATTCTCATGTGTTTGAAGGAACTGCTTGTATGAGGAAGCACAGTGGACATGGGTTTGCCTTTAGGTGTCTTCATTGATATTTACATGCCTTCCCCCGAGACAATAGACCATTGGCATTTCTGTTCATTCTAAGATGACTGCATATAGCCAAATTTTAGCTGTTGTCATCATCATCTTCTCTTTTGGATTCAGTATTCAGCTCTCTTTATATTTGTCTTCTTTACTTCCTTTTTCGATTTTTTGGTAGTCATTCTTTCTTGCTATGTTAGTTGCTATGTAATATGGGGTGGGGGGAAAGGTGGTATTGTATTTTCTCACTCAATGACAATCAACATAGAATACTTCTATGACCAGATATATGGGGGGTTGTCCTCAGACACCAAGTAAGCAATGAATTCTGCAGTGGACACCCGCTGGGTGTCCTTCATATCAGTTCAATTCTGTCACTGTCTACCTGGAAATAGTGTCAGAGTTCACAAGTTCAGGGCTCCATCTGTAGGAATATCCCCCATTTCTGGTGCTCATCACAAGCTCTAAGTTATTTCACCTCTGCTTCTGACCAACTGACTATAAATTGGGGTTCCCACAACTTCCTCTTTGGGTTCAATTAATTTTGTTAGTGCAGCTCACAGAATTCAGGGAAACACTTAAGTTTATTAGTTTATTATAAAGGATAATATAAAGGATACAGACAAAGAGATACATAGGGGAAGGCATTTGGGAAAAGGCTTAGAGCACCATCCTTGGGACTTCCACTTGTTCAGGTATCTGGAAGCTCTCTGGACCCACTCCTTTTTTGTTTTTTATGGATGCTTTGTTATAGAGCAGCAGTTCTCAAGCTGTGGGTCGCAACCCATTTTTAACAATGAAAATACATTGTGACATTAAGAAGGTTGAGAACCACTGTTATAGACACATGATTGATTAAATTATTGGCCATTGGCAATTGACTTAACCTTCAGCTCCTCTCCCCTTCTTGGAGGTTAGTGGTTGGAGCTGGAAGTTTCTTTTTTTTTTTTTTGAGACAGAGCCTCAAGCTGTTACCCTGGATAGAGTACGTGGCATCACAGGTCACAGCAACCTCCAATTCCTGGGCTCAAGCGAGTCTCCTGCCTCCGTCTCCCAAGTAGCTGGGACTACAGGCGCTCACCACAATGCCCGGCCATTTTTTGGTTGCAGCCACCATTGTTGTTTGGTGGGCCCGGGCTGGATTTGAACCCACCAGCTCAGGTGTACGTGGCTGGCACCTTAGCCCATTGAGCCACAGGCGCCGAGCCAGAGCTGGAAGTTTCAACCCTCTCAACCTGCCTTGAACTTCTGGAGACCAGTCTCTGTCCTGAACAGTCAACTTCTTAGCATATAAAAAAATCACTTTGGAGATTCTAAGGATTTTCAGAGTCATACTCCAGGAAACAGGTGGAAGACTAAATACATATTTCACAATACCACAACTGCCCCGAGTGAGATCAGCAGACTTTAATCTTTTTATCCAGCTGAATGTCCCCACTTGCCCACGAGTACTTACTACACAGCTTTGTGGCAGCACGTGGTAGACATAAGCTGATACTGGCAGTCTCAGATCATCCCTTTTAATGATGACCAGTGATATCCCCTGGTCTGTGAAAGCTTATCTGACTGCCAGGCAGTTATGCAGCAGCTCTTCTATTAGTGAACTTGTTTTACTTATCACTGTTGACTAAACTCTGATGGAAGTTGGGCCACTAGAACCATGTGGGCCACAACTGTCCCCATTCTGAATAGCTTAATAAGCCATAGGTTGCTGACTCCTGGACCGCAGGAATATTTTAGTTGTTCCCCTCCCCCAATGAATTTCCTTCTGGGCCCTGCATATCTCTTTACAATACTGAACACTTTGAACCTTCTCCTATGTTACTTGGTATGCAATAGCCTTTCTATGTAACTAAGTTTTATAAAAGCAGGAAGCTGTCTTTTTTAGATCTTTGTTTATACCATGAACATTGAATGAATAAATATCACATGAATGACTAAATTGAACTTCAGCTTCTAGAATTATGTTTTAAAGCTAACTATCAAATAAATCAATACTAATTTATTATTCTGTGGTCCAGGTATATACATCAGTGCATTCTACAGGAATTAGTTTTTTCCTTTCCTCACTTGTAATTTTTATTTATTTTAACTTTTTTATTTTTCGGAGACAGAGTCTCACTCTGTCATCCAGGCTAAAGTATAGTGGCCTTGTCATAGCTCATTGCAACCTCAAACTCCTGGGTTCAAATGATCCTCCTGCCTTAGGCTCCCAAGTAGCTGGGATTATAGGTATGTGCCACACATCCAGTTAATTTGTTTATTTTTTTATAGAAATGAGACCTTGCTCTTGCTGAGGCTAATCTTAGTCTCCTGGCCTCAAGCATTCTTCTGCCTCAGCCTCCCAAAGTGCTAGGATTACAGGCATGAGCTACCCACCTGGCCTCCTCTCTCATTTTATCCAGGTATTTTTTTTTCATATCTTATTACTGTAAATGGGGTGCTACCGATAAGGAAGTGTTTTGTTTTGTTTGGGGTGGTATCATTCTGTTGCCCAGGCTGGAGTGCAGTGGCACAATCATAGCTCACTGCAGTCTCAAACCCCTGGCTTCAAGTGATTCTCCTGCCTCAGTCTCCCAAGATGCTAGGATTATAGGTGTGGCACTGTTCCTGGCTCAGGAAGTGTTTTATTTAGATCAGTGCTTCTGAAACTTTAATGTGCCTATAGTTTACCTGAAGATCTTGTTAAAATACAGATTCTGACTCAGTTGTTTTCAGGGATAAGGCCATAGAATCTACATTTCTAAAAAGCTTCCAGGTAATGCCAATGCTTTCAGTAGTACAAGGTGGGATGCGGGGCAACCATGCTGTGCATAGCAATATTTAAAGTGATCCCCCAGTATAACCTCTTTTTTTTAAAACTTATGTTTAAAAATGGGAAAACACCCCAGTTACAAGGTCTTAAATTGCCTTCATGAAAAGAAATGCCCAAGTTTTGCTTTAGTTACAAAGACTATAAATAAAAGATGGTAATTTAAAAATAATAGATTTGGAAGAGTTAGAGAATTACTCTATTTTTCTATTATGATTGACTTGATCTTCCCTTTCTAACCTCATGGTATAAACAGACACCTTTATGTAGGCAAGAAAATTGCACAGTCACTAAGCTGGGAGTATGTGCATGGAAATGTGTATGTATAGAGGGGATCTCAGTCTTCTGTGAGTGTACAATCTAAAGAAATGGGACATGTGGCTGGAGAAAATTAGTAGGCAGTATGGAGCCAGTCTGGCCTGGTTCTCTCCCTGGCAGGCAAATTTTTCCTCTTCTGTGCTTTAGTTTCTTCATTAAAAAATGGGGTTGAGGGGGGAACTGCATGATCTCCAAGTTTCTTTTCAGCTTTGAAAACCTATGATTTGAAGGTGGTAATTTGCAAATCTATCACTGTGTTATTTGTCATCCCAGGTGTACCTCTGTAAGAAAACTCATATAAAAAGTAGAATTTATAAAACCAATCAGTGTGGTAGCGATTCTTCTCATGCCAAAGAGTTAGAGGCCATTACTTTGAGTGGAAGATCCAGAACTGAGAGAGCCACTTTCGAGTTAATGATGAATGAGAAATTTGCACTAAGAACTTCTTTGAAATTAGAATTCCAATCTCCTTTGGTGGGAAAATTTTCATTTTACAAAAATTTGCTTTTTACCAGCTTTTTTGAGCCCAACTATTGTGAAAAGTGGGGCAGACTCACATGTCACTGTTGAAGCTGGTACAAAAAGCAAGTGTTAAATTTGAGGTTACAAAAATCACATCAATAATTTAGTGTTCTGACTTAAAAAAACATTTTTGGGATTTAAACATATAAATTAGCTGTGGAAATAAAGTTCATTATATCACCTCATCTGGTCTTGTTTTATTTCATTAACTGCTTCTTAAAAACCTTTGTGAGCTAAGTTGCAGCTGAAAAGAGGTTGGAGACCATTTTTCCTTGGGCTCTTGCCGCACTCCTGAGTGTTGGTAAGAGTAAAGAACTAAGACTTGACACAGCTGTAAAAACAGAGGCGCCTTTGGCCTCAGCACTTTCTTCTGGTGCAGGCAGATTTCAGATGTAAATTTCACTCTCCGCCTCTCTTACTAATGAAGTAAGTTTCTTTTGCTGGGTTTGCAGCCAGGTGTGTCCAGTCTTGTGGCTAACCGGGCGCTTTACTTAATTTTTCCATTTGTGACATTTCAACCAAACTTAAAAAACAAACATAAAAATTAGCTCAAGGCAGTGGCTCAAAGTGTTAACAGTAACCTTAGGCTGGCTAAACGACTTCCTCTCAGCTCTGCACTGCCAGACATCTCCACCTTGTGGCTCACAGTGAGCAGGTTTAAGCTTTCCAAGTCATGGAGACAACATTGGGAATGGGTGGGGGTAGGCCATAGTTGAGAAATTACGATCCTTATCAGTGGTCCCTGGCATACCGGGTTGCCCTTGCAAGACTTCCAGAATCAAAAGGCACCTCCTGTCGGTGGTCCCCTGCTCTCTGTGTAGCAGAGCTGCTTGATAGGGTGGTGCAGAGGACCTGGGAAGAGACGGAGGAGCTGTGGGCTCAGCTGGGCTCCTTTGTGCAATTCTGCTTTGCTTTGTAAGGTCTTCTATGATCACACTCCAGACTACCTGTCCAAACTCATTTCCTCTGGTTCTTCTTATACCTTAAATATGTGAAACCTGCTAGTCCATGTACCGGCACTTAGTAAGCCCTCAGTGAACGTCACATTCCATCCTTGCTTCACATACCTTTCCCTCCAGCCAGGCTGAATGCCTCGCTGTTCTTTTTTTGTGTCTTTCCTCATTCTTTGCTTACAGCTACAAAGATTGCCCCTAACACCTTATCCTCAGTTCCTTCACATCCTTCCACACCAAACTAGAAGCCAATACTAGTTTCCCATAGTTGGAACTACCTTAATAATTTGTATCTACCCTTCTTTGGGGCTTTTACTGTTTCCATTTTGTATCAGTCATTCATCAAGTATGTTGACTGTCTTCCAGGTGCATTCCTGGAAGACAGGATCACATGCATCCTTTTCTTTTGTTTTGTTTTATTTTTTGAGACAGAGTCTCACTAGAGTGCAATGCTGTCACAGCTCACAGCAACCTCAAACTCTTGAGCTTAAGAGATTTTTCAGCTCCCAAGTAGCTGGGACTATAGGCACCCGCCACAACACCTGGCTATTTTTTTGTTGTTGTTGTCATTGTTGTTTAGCAGGTCCGGGCCAGTTTCGAAGCCACCTGCCTCGGTGTATGTGGCTGATGCCCTAACCATTGATCATGGGTGCCGGGCCGCATCCCTCTTTGTATTCTCGAAAGTGCCTATCATTGCTCCCTGGCTGAATAAGTGCTCAGTAAATATATGAAGAATGAAAAAAGATAATCCTGGAGGCCCAGAATAAGTATTACAAAAAGTGGAGCAGGGAGATACCTTTTTTTATTCTGAGGATATTTGTTTGCTGTGTTGTTCTTAAATATTGGAAGGAAAAGAAATAGGAAATTGTTTCCTGCGTTGTCATTGTTTATTTTTTTGTCACTTATTTTAATGGAATTCTTTAATTTTTCAAAAACTTCAATTTAGGCCAGGTGCAATAGCTCATGCCTATAATCCTAGCACTCTGGGAGGCCTAGATAGGTGGATTGCTTGAGTTCAGGAGCTTGAGACTAGCCTGAGCAAGAGCAAGACCCATCTCTACCAAATATAGAAAAATTAGCAGGGCGTGGTGGCCAGTGCTTGTAGTCGAAGCTACTCAGGAGGCTAAGGCAAGAGGATCACTTGAGCCCAGGAGATTGAGGTTGCTGTTAGCTATGACGCCACAGCACTCTACCCAAGATAACAAAACAAAACACTCAATTTATACAAAAGGCGTTTTATGTTTCTCAATTAACAAATGCTTTACATTTTTATGGTGGCTGTAGTTTTTCTGAAAATTTCCTTTCAGATTTCTGTAATCCCTTCCCATTTTTCCCTTCTCTTCCTACAAAATTCTTCAAACTCTTCTGTTTTACTATGAGGGAAAATTTTGTTGTATCTTGCATCTCTGGGTTAATTAAAATTCACTGCCAAAGCTATTGTTTTTAAAGACAAAGGAGCGCACTGAAAGGAACAGTTTTTATGGCCATGGCTATGAATGGCCTGAGTGTAAATAAAGAACAATCCCTTTTGTTTTGAAAGTTTTAGAAAATATTCTGAGCTGTCGGAATGGATACTCAGTTATTAGGGGAGAGAGCTAAATTCTCAGAAGGCCGAGTAATTCCATTCTGAGTTTGGCCCCTGAATTTAAGCAGAGTCCAGCTGAAGATGTACCTGTGGTAGATGCCTTCCTTTTTCTACACAAGTTTCCTACCCTCACACCTTCAGAGGTACCAGGAGTTCAAGGAGTAGGGGTTTTAGGCAGTTTTCCAACAGTTATCACATGCCAGGTGATATGGGCATGTGCAACCAGGATGCCAGTCTGATGTCTCCAGTCACCTGTCCTGAGTGGCACAGTGGACTGGGGAAGTTATAAACCTTTCAGTATTTGAAATTAAGTGAAGCATGAAACTCCTAACAATATACTTTTTTTTTTCTTTTTTTGATGATTATCCCTGTGGCCATTTTTACCTTCGGTTATAGATTGTGAGTTTCCTGAGGGCTAATTTGTCTTTGATTTGCCACTGTACCTGATGGGCATTCATTCAGTAAATGTTTCTTGAGTGAATGAATGAGTGGATTTGATCCCTTTGGTTATCTTCAGTTTACCTCCTAGAATTTGTATAAGAAAGGAATAGTGACCTACTTGCATTTTTTTAAAGCCCTGACTGCCCCAGGGGACTCACACCCTTCCTGAAGTATTCTTGCTGCTACTCTCAGTTCAGCTGTCATTCAGAACATTATACCCTTCCAACTTATATCATGTTTCTTTTGCTTCCAGTCTTTGGTTGTCCTATCCCTTTTGACAACTTTTTCCCCGTACTTAAAACACAACTTAGAGCTGTGTACATTGAGCACAGCCTAAGCCATTTCCTAATTCTCCCATTCAGGGGTCACTAATACTTCTGCATATGTAAATTTCACTCCAGAGATGGTATAAGAAGCTCCCTAAACCTGTTCCCTGTCTCACTTATGATGTTATCGTCATCAGTCAAGTCCCCCAAACTAGCTCTTAGTCTTCTTTAACTTCTGCCTCATGTTCAGCTTTTGCTTCATCCTCTGCATCCAGTTGGCCTCTCTGGTCTGTGCTCAAAACATGTCCAGATTTTATCCTGTCTTTTGTTCCATTGCTTCATAACACTCATCATCTCTCCTTTATTGCAGATAGCTTCTGAACTAATTCCTGGATATTCCCCACTATAAGGAATCCTCCTCCCATACACTGCCAAACATTTTCTTTCTAAATCCCACTTCTGGTTTGGGCATGGTGGCTCACGCCTGTAATCGTTGCACTCTGGGAGGCCAAGGCAAGTGGATTGCATTAGCTCACAGGTTCAAAACCAGCCTGAGCAAGAGCGAGACCCCATCTCTAAAAATAGCTGGGCGTTTTGGCAGGCGACTGTAGTCCCAGCTACTTGGGAGGCTGAGGCAAGAGAATTGCTTAAGGCCAGGAGTTTGAAGTTGCTGTGAGCTGTGAAGATACGGCATTCTACCAAGGGCAACAAAGTGAGACTGTCTCAGAAAAAAAAAAAAATCCCACTTCTAATCTTGGCTCCCTTTTGCTAAAAATCTCTGAAGGCTCTCGTCACACACAGGACAAAATTCCAACTTCTTAGCAATGCTTATAGAATCCTTTGTAGTTATATAGGAGAAAGTGCTTATTCTTAGAAGATACATACTGAAGTATTTAGGGTAAAATGTTTTGATATCTGCAACTTAACTTCAAAGGGTTTAGCAAAAGAAAAAAAGGGAGTGTGGATATACAGATAGAGTTAAAGCAAATGTTACATGTTAGTTGTAAATTGAAAGATCATATAGATTTTCACTGCATTACTCTCAACAGTTTTAAAAATTTTGAAATTCACATTCTGGCTCTAGCCTACTTCTGTAGTCTGATCTTCAACAAACCATTCCTCTTTTTCTCCCCGAAGAAGTTCATGTGCAGACACAAACATGCTCCCCTTGTGCCAGACTTTCACTGGTACCATAGGTGCTATGTCTTTTTTTTTTGGCAGTTTTTGGCTGGGGCTGGGTTTGAACCTGCCACCTCCGGTATATGTAGCCGGCGCCCTACTCCTTTGAGCCACAGGTGCCGCCGGTGCCATGTCTTTTTTGCCTCTAGGCTTCTGTTCATGCTGTTTCCTCTAATGTGGTCTTATTTCTTATTTCCTGTCTACGCTGCTCATGGCACTATAAGGCACATCTGAGTAGTACCTCCTTGAAGGAACTTTCCCCAGCACTTGTCAATAATGTTAGCACATCTGGCCACTCCCTCCTCTGTATCACCATAGCACATTGCACAAATTTGTGAGATAGAACTTAACCGTGGTGTGCTGTAAGTACTGGTTTATATAGGTTGACTGCTGTTAGGTGGGATAAGAATCCTGGAATTTCTGGTGTCTTCACAGTGTGTCTAACAGTCACTACTCAAATACTTGTTGAATAAACTGGGTACTTGCTTCTATTGTTAGCACAGTCTCCCAAATACTGACCTAATGAATGAACTCTGATCACCCTTCCCTTTCAAGAAAAAGCATTCATTTTTCTCCCTGTGCACTGCCTCATGAGTCCCCTGGCTTCCTCATCAATTATACTTTTATTCTGTTTTATAAGATGCATGAATCTTAGACTGTTAGACTGGGTGTCTCATAGATGCTCTAATTCAGTGATTCTCAATCTATGACGAGGCTCAGGTGTGCACATTTTGAAAAATCTCTCAAATCACTTTATAACAAAGATAATTGCACCAGAATATTTATTGCAGCCCAATTCATAATTACTAAGTCATGGAAGAAGCCCAACTGCCCATCGACCCATAAATGGATTAACAAATTGTGGTATATGTACACCATGGAATATTATGCAGCCTTAAACTAGAGGGAGACTTTACCTCTTTCATGTTTACATGGATGAAGCTGGAACATATTCTTTTTAGCAAAATCTCAAGAATGGAAGAAAAAGTATCCAATGTACTCAGCCCTACTATGAAACCAATTTATAAGCACCCACACTTCCATATGAAAGCTATAACCCAACTACAGCCCAAGATGAAGGGGAAAGAGGAGGGGGAGGAGAGGGAGAGTAATTGGTGGGACCACACCTATGGTGCATTTCACAAGGGTACATGTTAAATCTACTAAGTGTAGAATATAAATGTCTTAACACAATAACTAAGAAAATGCGGTGAAAGCTATGTTAACCAGTTTGATGAAAGTATTTCAAATTGTGTATAAAACCAGCACATTGTACCCCATAATTGCATTAATGTACACCGCTATGATTTAATTAAAAAAAAAAAAAAAAGAAAAAGAAAAATCTCTCCCAGAAGATTTCTGATGCAGATCTCATAGATCCTGTCCCACCCTCTCATTCCTGTTGTGAGGGAAATTGAGGCCTAGAGAAATTGTTTTGCCCCAAGGTCATACAGCTAGAAAATAGAAGGAGGATCAAATAAACTCTGCTGATTCCCAGTTCAGGGTCCTCTTTACTATACCATGATACTTTAAAAAAACCAAAAACAAAAAATCTCTTCTGTTCTTCTTATAACCAAGGACTTCCAAAGACCAAGAGGACAGCTTTTCTTGAATCTAGAGGCATTCCATTTCTTTGCATTCTCAACCCTTTTATTCAGAATTTCTAATCCAGTACAGTAAAGGCTTTCTATTCAACAGGATTAGTAGAGATAAAGGAGGAAAAGACCAATGAGAATGTTAACAATGTTCTGAATTTGTTTCTTTTTTTCAGCATTTAGAGTCTGAATGTCTCCACATCATCTGAATTTGCCTTAGTTGATTTTACAATAATTTTTCAGAGATTTCTTGGTTGTGTTATTTTAAGAATAGAGGAACACGGAGACTGAACACCGTGCTTGGAGGGGCTGGGCAGGGAGACTAACAAAGACGGTATTATTCTGTGCATAGCAAAGGCAGCAAATGAATTCAGGAGACACCTAGATGTGTTTCTAGAGGAGGGCATGAGGGGGAAGGGTTTGACGAAAAGGCAGAAAGGTGGGATTAAGATAAATTAAAATGGGGCCAGCATGTTGGATAGCCTCTTCCTATTCCCATCATTGCTTCACATTTCTCATTCTGCTTAGTTCAAAAGTTAAAGCTAGTCTTCCTCATGTACCTCATAGTCACCCTCTCATCCCCTACTCTTAGGAAAAAACCTTAGTTTTGTTTGTTTTTGAGACAGAGCCTCAAGCTGTCACCCTGGATAGAGCGCTGTGACATCACAGCTCACAGCAACCTGCAATTCCTGGGCTCAAGCGAGTCTCTTGCCTCTGCCTCCCAAGTAGCTGGGACTATAGGAGGCACCCGCCAGGACGGCCGGCCATTTTTTGGTTGCAGCTGTCATCGTTGTTTGGCGGGACCGGGCTGGATTCAAACCCGCCAGCTCAGGCGTACGTGGCTGGTGCCTTAGCCCATTGAGCCACAGGCGCTGAGCCAAAAAAACCTTAGTTTTAAGATTATTTCAGCATGGTACAGCAGTGTTTATTTCTTGAGTGCTACATCTCTTGGATGTTCCTGGGGAATCTTAGACCTTAAAACTGGAAAGGAACATTGAAATAATTTAGTCCAGGGATTCTTAATGTGTGGTCCCCAGATCCACAGCCTCAACATCACCTGGAAACTTGTTAATAATGCATGTTCTAGGGTCACATCCTGGATCTTCTGAATCAGAAGCTCTTGTCTCTGGAAGAGATGAATATAAATTAGGAACTGAAGAGTAGATCTTACGGCTGTCTTTGCTGAGTGGAGTAGGGTCTGGGCATGAGTTAATGACATGTGAAAGTGGAGGATTTCAACTTCATACAAAAACTAGAGTTCCTCAGTAGTAGTAGATAACATTTATTGAGCACTTTCTTTTTGTCAGGCACGTTGCAAGCACCATACAAATCTTTTTTTTTTCTTTTGAGAGAGAGTCTCATTATGTTGCCCTTGGTAGAGTACCGTGGCGTCATAGGTCACAGCAACCTCCAACTCTTGGGCTCAAGTGATCCGCTTGTCTCAGCCTCCCAAGTGGCTGGGACTACAGGTGCCTGCCACATGCCTGGCTAGTTTTATTTTATTTAATTAATTAATTAATTTATTTTTTGAGACACAGTCTTACTTTGTCTACCTCATCATAGCTCACAGCAACCTCAAACTCGGGCTCAAGTGATTCTCTTGCCTCAGTCTCCCAAATAACTGGGACTACAGATGCCTGCCACTACACTCAGCTATTTTTAGAGATGGGGGTCTCGCTCTGGCTCAGGCTGGTCATGAATCCATGAGCTCAGGCAATCCACCCGCCTCAGCTTCTCTGAGTGCTAGGATTACAAGCATGAGCTACTGCACCTGGCTATCTTATAACATCTTAACAACAATCTTACCTGTGAGATAGGTAATATTTCTATCTTCATTTTACAGATGAGGAAACTGAGGCTCAGAGAGTAGTGCATTGGTTTTCTAAAGTGGTTGTAACAGATTAACACAAACTTGATAGTTTAAAACAACAGAAATTTTATTAGTTTATGCTGGTAATTAGTTTCACTGGGCTAAAATAAAGTGCTGGTAGGGCTGCAGTCCTTCTGGAGGCTATAAGGAGAATCTTACCCCTTTGAGTGTGGCTGCGTCACTCTAATCTCTGTATGTGTGGTCCAGTTGCCTTCTCTTCTGTCTGGGTCTAATCTGCCTCTGCTGCTCTCTCTTATAAGGAATGTGTGAATTGTATTTAGAGCCCACCTGGGTAATCCAGGCTGTTCTCCTCAAGAGTCTTAAACACAGCTGCAAAGTTCTTTCTTTCCATATAAGGTGACATTCATAGGTTCTAGGCATTAGGACATGGCTTTCTTTTGGGAGACCATCATTCTGCCTACCACAGTCAGGCAGTTTACCCAGACTTACACAGTGGACGTGGGAGCCTAGATTGGAACCCAAACCTGCCAGATTCTGGAGCCTTTGCTCATAATCACTACTCTGTACAACCTGAATAGGTCCTTACCAAAAACTATGACTCTGGTATTAGCATTAAGGTTTTTAACCAAAGTGTTGTTTCTGTCCTCCTTTAACTTGCATGATACTCACCTGTCATGTAGCACAGAACCAATTAGTCCTTAAATCTTACATTGTTGAGCTCTTTCCATGGTCACTGTTTCCTTCACTTTGCTGGAAGGCAAAGCTAGGGCATCTCAGTATGTTGATCCTAGTGCCTCCAGTTAGATTCGTTTGCTCCTAGAAAGCAGAGATTCCATTTTTCCATTAAAAAAAATGGAGATATAGGGGCGGCGCCCGTGGCTCAAAGGAGTAGGGCGCCGGCCCCATATACTGGAAGTAGAGGGTTCAAACCTGGCTTCGGCCAAAAACTGCAAAAAAAAAAAAAGGAGATATAATTCACAGACCATAAAATTCACCACTTTAAATGTGCTTTTTAGTAATTTCACAATGTTATGGACCTGTTACCACTTTCTAATTCTAGAACATTTTCATCACATTGGAAAGAAACCCCATGCCTATTCCTCTTTTCCCTCAGTCCCTGAAAACCACTACTTTACGTTCTGTCTCTATAGATTTACCTATTTGGGGCATCTCATATAAATGGAATCCTATAATATACAGCCTTTTTTTTTTTTTTCTTATACAGCCTTTTTTGTTTGGCTTTTTTTCACTTAGCAAAATGTTCTCCAGGTTCATCTATGTTGTAGCATGTTTCAGTCCTTCTTTCTTTTTGTGGATAATCTGTTGTATGTATATACCACATTTTATCATCACTTTATCAGTTAATGGATGTCTGAGTCACTTCCACTTTTTGACTTTTGTGAGTAACTGCTGTGAACATTTGTATAAAAGTTTTTTTTTTTTTTTATATACAAGTTTTTGTCTGAACATATGGTTTTAGTTCTCTTTGTGGTATACCTAGGAGTGGAATTGCTGGGTCATATGGTAACTCTATGTTAAACTTTTTGAGGAACTCAGAAATTGTATCTTTTGTCAAGTTATTTGAATTCCTAGTGCTATCCATTGTTCTTTGTTTATAATGAAATAACTTTATCACAATATGTAGCCTTAATTGCCACATATTTTACTCACATTTTAGACAGTAATACCAAGGGACAGTGTGGTATAATGGAAGTTCCAGCCAGGCCAGCCACCCTCTGGGTAAGCATGAGTAAGTCAAATCACCTCACCTCTCTGGGGAAGAGTTAGATGATTTCTACTTTCTCTTCCAGACTTAACATTCTGCAACTCTGCGAAAGTCTGAAAAGCTAGCCTTGTGTTAAATTCCCAAGCTTGTGTTCTGTTTTTTTAGCAGTTCATCATTCTCTGTCTGATTTCTGTTCCCAGACACAAACAAGGTTTTACCCATCTATCCATCCATTTTATTGTGGCCTGCTGACTTCCAGGTACTATGCTAAGCACTGGAGATGCAAAGATGACTTTGACATTGTCCGTGACTCTAGTCTAGTAGGGCAAGATAAATATATACACAGATAATTAAAATATTAAGAAATTATTATTTATATATATATATATATATATATATATTTTTTTTTTTTTTTTTTTTTTGAGACAGAGTCTCAAGCCGTCACCCTGGATAGAGTGTTGTGACATCATAGCTCACAGCGACCTCCAATTCCTGGGCTCAAACGAGTCTCTTGCCTCCGCCTTCCAAGTAGCTGGGACTGTAGGTGCCCACCACAACGCCCAGCCATTTTTTGGTTGCAACCGTCATTGTTGTTTGGCGGGCCCGGGCTGGATTCAAACCTGCCAGCTCAGATGTACATGGCTGGCACCTTAATCCGTTGAGCCACAGGCGCCGAGCCAAGAAATTATAATATTTTAAAATTGCTGAGAATGCCCAGAGGAAAAAAGCTTGGGGTGAATGGCATTTGAGTTAAATCTTTTCAGAAAAGTGGTGTTTGCTAGACAAGAAAAGAATTCCAGGGAGAGGGACAGTATGGATGTGAAAGGACAGAAATGTTGGCTTCATTTGGTAACTTTTTTTTCCTTTCTTTCCTACAGTGGTGAACACAGATTCTCTCCACACTAGCTCCATTTGGAGATCCTTCTGTCTGTCTGATATTTAGAAAGTCATTGACTCAAGCATCTACAAAGTAACATATTTTGTTGTCTTGTCATAAGTACTGGCCACCAGTAGATCTTCCTTATTTTTTAAGGACACTTCAGAGTCAATTTCTGAGTAAGAGGATTCAGTGCATGGTTGAGGGGTCTTGGTCAAGATTTGGGTTTTCTCCATAGCACCAACTCAGTTGGGCTCTTGCAAACACCCCCTTCCCTTCTTAAGGGTTTTGGTTACTTGAAAGTATCAGGAATGTAAAATTTTACAATGTGATGCTCATAGCACAAACTAAATTTTTAACCTTTGACTAGAAACATACATGGAAGTCTTTGTGTTTTAAACTACCCCCTTCCCAGCCTCCCAGCCACACGAGAGGTCATTGTACAGCTCTTTCCATGGTCACTGTTCTCTTCCCTTTTACTGGAGGGCAAAACTAGGGCAGAGAAATAATTTTTATTCACTTCTGAAAGGTTACAGTAATAAAGAAACTCTTGTTAACATCAGAGAACATTGCAGCCAAGAGTTTTCACAGTCTGGCATTGTTTATTTTACATGTAATTTGGAACCTTCTGCACTCTTAAAATATTGGCACAAAAATGTTTTAACTCTTGAAGTACTTTACTGTACACAGCAGTCGTGTAGTGTTAGAGGGGCAGCAGGACTCCAGAGAACTGTTTGCCCTGTTCCTATAGGAAAAAGAAATGGTATGAGCATGTGTACATGTGTATGTACAACAAACACACTCATTCAGGTGTGTCTCTCTACATTGAAAATTAAGAACTTTCTCTGTCCTGATGAACTTGTATGTTTTCTTTATTAAACAAGAGTGTGGTATAACAATCCTGCTTTCCTTTTGCCATGATTGCCAGAAAATACAGAGCTTCCCTTATTTAGATATTTGACATAATTGTTCATTATCCTCTTCCTCTCTCCACCCCCTGCCAACTTTATTACTTAACTGTTGGACTTTTCTTTTGGTTGATATGCATACTGTGGGCCAAACTCTGTACCAAGCATTTTGTAGACATTATCTCAATTCATTCTTACAAATTACCTTGCAATAGAATTGAGAATATTATAACTGAGGAGAAATAAGGGACAGAAAAGGTAAAGGACTTGGCTCTGGCTACTGTATTAAGTCACAGGCCCAGATCTGATTTATTTTAAAATCTTTGCTTTAATTAAAAAAAAAAAAAAAAAAGCTTTGCTCTTTGGGCCATAACACACAGACCTTTTGTTGTAAGCCAATTTGAACCGTTTTGGAAGTAAGCAGTGTATAAGAATAATTAATGAGGACATTAATGAACTAACCTGTTCATTGATAGGGGTACAAAATAATTGATACACAGAAGTACCTGCTTCCAGCAAAGTGTTTTTATTGTTGTTATTGTTACATTAGGTTGAATTAAGATTTGAAAAACAATCACAGAAGGATGCCATGAGTTAAAATGGAAGAATGCTAGGCTGGGAATAAGGCTTCCTTAGTTCTATCAACTTTGCTCCTCTAAGTTTGGAAGACCTGCTCCTTCTCCCACCTGTTTCATATCTTGTGGGCCTAAAATAGAGCCATTCATTGCCCTAGCCCTTGCTAAGACCAAGGACTCCCCAGGACTGACCACATTCTCTGTAACCTGTCTGGTGTGGGGATTATGGCCTACTGCCCCATAAGCTCTCCCTTCTCCAAATCTGACAGTTTCTTCCTTGGCCTCCAAAGTAGAGCTTTGGCAAAAGAGGCAGAGCTTGCCACTACCAGGTGAGCTCTGTAGAGCTGTCACTAAGCCGTACCCTTCTCCAGTAGAGGGCTCCTTCCCCTGTGGGAGTTCCACTTGGGCTCTGAGGAAAGGATGCAGTGTTGCGTTTTTACCATGATCTCCAGGACTTTTCTGCAGGCTGTTGACCTGCAGTTAAAGTTCTCCAGGGGATCCTGTCCTCACTAATCCTGATCCATATTCAGTGCCCTACAAAGGAACAAGAAGGGCTCAGGACCTTTCAGCTTGTCTTTGCCCAAAGAGAGCTCTATTTTCTTTTGGAAGACACACCTACCTTTAGCTTCTTGACCTGCAGGAGCTGTCCCTATGATGGAAGAATACAGAATGGTATATATACAGGGTGGCCATAAAGTTCATGTGCAGCTTAAAATTACACACTATTTTAAATTGCACACGAACTTTATGACCACCCAGTATAGCCAAGTCTGGGTCAAAGAAATAGGACATTTCTTCAAAATCTAGTGAGGGCCCTGCATATTTTGCTATCCACCTCTAAGGTGTAGGCTTTTGGTGCTAAAGAATTTCTCGCTACATGGGCTTTGGAGCCAGACAGACATGGATTCTAATACCTCCTCTGCCACAATGTTGCCTTGAAACCCTGGGCAAGTCTTCTTACCTCTCATTGTCTCTGTTCCATCCTCAGCGGTTCTCAACCTGTGGGTTGCGACCAATGAAAATACATCCTGCATATCAGATATTTACATTATGATTCATAACAGTAGCAAAATTACAGTTATGAAGTAGCAACAAAAATAATTTTATGGTCAGAGGTCACCCAACATGAGGAACTGTATTAAAAGGTCGCAGCATTAAAAAGGTTGAGAACCAGTGCTCTATAAGATAAGCCACACATAGTTGTGGGACTTAAACGATATGATTTAGCACAGTGCTTGGCATACATTGGGCATGGTATTTGATAAATGGGAAGTATTAGGGTACCATATTTGGATTTTTTCAGTAGCACCTAGCATAAACTGCCTTATTTTAGAAGGATTTATGGATGCATCTGTATTTGGCTTTCTGGAGGACAGAGATCAAATTTTTCATGTTTCTATCTTCTGTTCTGCCTGGACAGGGTCAGGTGCATAGCAGACACTCAGTTGGTGTTGGCTGACTCAGGATGACTTGGACAGGGCTGAGGCGGGGGGCATGAATGCTTTAGTTTCTCCATCTGTACCTAGGGAAATAGTAACCCCTTATTTTGGAGTCTTTGAGGACAATTTAAAATGGTATGTGTGAAGTGTTTGGAGCCCTTTGAAAGGAGGGTACTGGAGAAATTAATGGTGTTTTTGCTATTCTTGGGAAAGCCCTTTGTGGTTCCCAGTGAATAAATTACTTGGAGTGAGTTTTCTAACACCTCCTACTCTGCTCTTTTCACTGCGGCTTTTTTTTTTTTTTAATTTTAATAACTGCTGTAATGCTTCTTAGTCCATGACTTATTACGATATATATTTTTGGTGTTGGACTTTTGACCCCTTTCTGCTCCCAGGAGAGACATTTCTATCAGAATAATAAAAGGTGTAAACTGTGCGTGTTGCCCCCTTTCTAGGCCTTGGGCAGTTTAGCTGCTGAGATTAAGAATCAGCAGGCTTGGGCGGCACCTGTGGCCTAGTGGGTAGGGAACTGGCCCTATATACCAAGGGCGGGTTCAAACCCGGCCCCAGCCAAACTGCAACATAAAAATAGCCGAGTGTTGTGGCCGGTGCCTATAGTCCCAGCTACTCGGGAGGCTGAGGCAAGAGAATCTCCTAAGCCCAAGAGCTGAAGGTTGCTGTGAGCTGTAACACAATGGTACTCTACCGAGAGCAACAAAATGAGACTCTGTCTCTTAAAAAAAAAAAAAAAAAAAAAAGAATCAGCAGGCTTGTGGTATGTGTATGGTCATGGGTACGAGATGATTCCCAGTTAGCATCTCCCACTCTGCTCCTTTTCATCCCTGTCCCATGTCCTTTTGCTAAGATTCTTTGGATTTCAAATGAACCTTGTTGTCTTTGGCATTTTGAGTACAGATATTTATGGCCATACTATACTTTATTTCAAAGACAAGGTGTTTATTGTCTGTTGTGTTTTAGGTCCCAAGGTGAGTGGCCTGCCAAAGAAGAGCCTCCCTCTAATGGAAGGGAAGTATGGGAGAGTTGAAAAACCACTCACTAATCTTAGAGCCAGAAGAGTATGAAATTAGATTTGGTTACTCAGTTAACCAGCCTATTCAGATGGATCAGGTTATTTCTAAGGGCCCTTTAGGTTTGGAAAAAATCTATGAGATAAAAGTTTTCCAACCTGGGTTAGCATTTACTAGAGTGAACACCAGTTTGTAAGACCTTCTATTTGTTCTCTAAGTGTCTCTTGGCCTGTAGCCCTGAACTAACTGGCTCCGTCTCTAATATCCTCAGCTCAGGGGGCCCAGAAGAGACTAGAATGGTATAGGGAGGGGTCCTTTAGTATAAATGTGGGGGTCCCGAATAAGTATAAGGATTGTCTGGTCTGAAGCAGCGGCTGGATATGGAAGAATCCCTCTTGGTGACAATCCTCAGGGACTTTGTAAAGGAGGTCCATACTGTCCTGGCTGATGGCAGGAAGCCCCCACCAGAGCTAGCCCTAGCTGGTCAGAATTGCAAGACATTCAGTGTTTATATTTTATGCCATCTCTCGGCTAATCACTTCAGTGCCCTGCTAGCTCCTAAAGCTTGGCAGCCACAAAGATAATCCTAATTCAGCCCATTCCAAGTGAGGGCACTTAGTCCTGTCAAGGCAAATGGCTTGCATGGTATCATGCTGTAGTAGTAGCAAAGCAAAAGCTGAAACTCACTTCTCTTGATTCATGTTGTTGCTGTCTTCATTACATGACACTGTCATTGCTGTTCTCTAGAGCTATTACACACACCCTCTATTTTGTCTTACTGGGAAAAGCTTCCTGTTTTACAGACCTCTTGTGATCCTTTTCTCTTAAGGTCAGCATCCCTGTGTTTAGCACACCACTAATAGTCCTTCACCACATGCTGAGTGGTGGGTAAGTGAGTGAACTCACAGTCTATTCCTAACCCTTTTCTTAGAATCAGTTTTATACTGCTACCTTACCTGATAAACTAATTCATGCTAAATATTAATAGATGCTGGTAGGGTGATGTTTTAATGATCTCAGATAATGTTTACATTCTAACAGGAGCTTTCTGTAATTACTATCTTTGGAAAAAGAAGTGGTTGCAGTAGTAAGATACACAGGCACTGTGAGGAGCTCTTGGGGTGAGGCAAGTGTGATGGTGCCCTTCACATCATCTCCTACAAAGTGGGCAGCTGTCTGCTCTTTTCTCCTGTGGGTTAAACCCAGGGGTAGTGCCTCTGCCAACATCTGAGTGGCTATGTGAATAAGTTAGGGAGGTTAAGAAGGCAGATCCAGGATAAAGTAGAGTGAGATGTTTATTGCAGCTGCCCTGGATGTGCCATTGGTGAGGCAACTGTAGCACCTCTTTCTCTTCTTATTTCCACTGAGTGCTGGGTTAATGACATGTGGGGCTGGATAGGGCTGAAGAAGCTCAGCTGGAATGGAGAGACTTCTTTTTCCATGTCAATTGCTGTCTGTTTACTCTTTCTGAGTGCCAGTGATACTTCCCATAAAAATGACATGCCTGGTTCTCAAAGGAGAAGTGGTCTTTCGTTAGAACAACCACCATCAGGGCTTCAGCTGTCCTGCTGGTACTCAGAACCAATACTGACCTATCAGCTGGGTTCACTCAGTATCTGTCAGCCGCTTCACTGGTCCTCTTGCCTCTCTCTTCATCTTAGATTTATTCTGCAGATTGTAAAACAGCCTGGCTAATCTTCATAAACATTATTTATTATGGGCAGAAACCCACAATGCCTGCTAGATGTGCACCATACCCTTTAGTCTGTCTTCAAGGTACAATTCACTATCATTTTATTATCTCTTCTTCCAATAGAACTTTTCTTCTAGTCTCTGCCTGTCCATATTCTGCTGGTTCCCTCCAGAAACCTTCCCTAATTTATATTTGTGTTTCATTATACAAATAGATTGTAAATTTCTTTTCTATTTTGTAGAGACAGGATCTCATTCTGTTGCCCAGGCTGGAGTACTGTGGGGCGATCATAGCTAACTATGACCATGAACTCCTTGGCTCAAACAATCCTCCTGCCCCATCTTCCAGAGTAGCTGGCACTACAGGCATGCACGAACACACTCAGCTAATTTTTTATTTTTTGTAGAGACAGGATCGCAATATGTTGCTCATACTGGTTTCAAACTCCTGGCCTCAAACAATCCTCCCCCCTTGGCCTCCCAAAGGATTTAGGCATGAGCCTCTGAGCCCAGCTCTGAGTGTAAACTTCCTAAGTACAGGGATTATGTGAGTCATTCTTGAGTAACCTCATAGCACAGCACAAAGCAGAGCACACTGTAAGATGTTGAGATATCCAAGCCAGGTATATGGTTAAAGCACATTCTGAATAATATTTTCTTTCTTTTTACCTTTTTTTAGACAGGACCTTATTCTGTCACCAAGGCTGGAGTGCAGTCGCATCATCATAGCTCGCTGTTACCTCAAACTCCTGGGCTCAAGCAATCCTCTTGCCTCAGCCTCTCAGCTAGCTGGGGCTACAGGTGTGCTCCACCATGCCTGGCTAAGATATTCTCTTGATTAATTTTGTGCAGCTATCTCTTTGACCCTTTCTCATCCAATATGGTGGCGCAAAGCAGAACTACACATACGGAGGTGTGGGGCTTTCTTTCCTCACAGTCCCCAGATGCTCTGTACCATCATGGAGAGTTCACTCAGTATCTGCTATGTGCCACACTTTGACCTGGGGATACAGATGGGACTAAAATGTGGCTTTTGTACTCTAGGACTTACAGTGAGGCTTTCAGCAAACAGCCCTGTTTTTGTCCTTGAGTGGTTTCTACTACTTCCACATTAGCACTCGCCGGCAGTAGCATGCTCCCAACCTGTCCCCCATTTATACACCATGCTCAAATGACAGCATTCAAGTGTGATAATACTAAATTCCCACCTGACCATCTGTATATTTTATTTATTTTGATTATCATACCCCCTTACTCCTTTCTTAGAGTGTAAGCTCCAGGAGTTCATAAATTGTCTCTTGTTTACCCATGTAGCCTCTGCTCCTAGAATAGTATTTGATGTGTGGTTAGCATGGAATATACATGTGAGGAAGACATTATTGAATTTATTTCCTCTAGGTCCAGTAGCATTATTAATTTGTGTGGTTCTAGTAAGGATTGTCTCATTCATTTATTTTTTCAAGGAACATTTTTGTCTCTTGCCACGTGCTTTCTCTAAATGCTTTTGGTGGAGACTATACCAGAAAGGAGTGATATTACAGGGCTTACAATCTAGTTTATGCCAAGAAGAGAAACAAAGTTGAATATTTCCTATTTTCAGTTCCCAACAAGATAGACAAACAAGTACAATATGGGTTCACCTGCTGTTTTGTTTTGTTTTTGCTTCAGGCCTCCTGGAAAAACTGTCTCACAACAGGACTGAGTATGGTGGAAGGATGGGGCAGGAGAGCAGGCAAGGCCCCAAATGCTAAGGGGAAAGTCAGAGACTTCTAGACCCTCACCTCCAAGTTGGGGATGGACCTCCTTTCTAAGGCTGTATCACAGAGTAGGTGAGAGTGTTTGGTCACTGAAGTCAGATAGTTTGCGCTCAGATCCTGCCCCAGCTTTGTGACCTTGGGCAAGGTCTCTGTGCCTCTGTTTCCTCTCTGCAAAATAGGAGTAACTATGATACCTACCTCACATCTTATAGCATTGTGAGGGTTAAATATCACATGGGAAGCTCTTTGAACAGTGCTTGAGAGTGAAATAGATGTTTACCGCTATTAATTTTGTTACTTATTGTGCAACATTTTTTTTTAAGTTTTTTTTTTTTTTTTCATTGAGACAGAATTTCAAGCTATCTCCCTAGGTAGAGTGTTATGGCATATAGCTCATAGCAGCCTCCAACTCTTGGGCTCAAGCAATCCTCTTGCCTCAGTTTCTCTATTTGAGTAGAAATGGGGTCTCACTTTTGCTCAGGCTAGTCTCGAACTCATGAGCTCAAACGGTCCACCTGCCTCAGCCACGCCAGAGTGCTAGGATTACAGGCGTGAGTCAGCGTGCCTGGCATTTTTCAGCATTTTAATCTCACATGTTAATGTAGAAAGAAAAAGGAAAGATCATATTGCATGGTTTTGATGGGAAAACTTAGACTCAGTGATTTGTCTTCCAGAATCCAGGAAATGGAGCTGTTGGGGCCCAAAATTTACTTAGATTTTAGTATATTTCCTAGGCTCAAGTTGGGACTTCAATACAGATCACCAAAAAGATCTGTATTGGGTACAGAATCTCTTTAAGGGGTACAGAATTCGGAGTTTTTCTTTCTCCTTTGGCTAAAATATCTTTTGAAGAACATTTTACTATAAAAAGGAAGACCAAAAAAGAGAGAACTCGAATCACCCTGTAGAGATGGAACCACTCTCAGAGCTCACAGGGCCAAATGTCAGTTCTATTTTAGGGGATATCTGAACCTCACTCCTTGCCTAACCTTTGACCTCCTCACCACTAGAGTGGAAGTGATCTTGTCACCTCTACCTGGGATCCAGGCTCAGCCATTCCCAGGATACTTCTTTAACATTCTACAAGCTATCAGCTGAATGGCAGTTCTGTCTGAGCTTTAAAAGAATGTTGGGGCTGGGCACAGCAGCTCATGCCTGTAATCCTAGCACTTTGGAAGGCTGGGGCAGGAGGATCACTTGAGGTCAGAAGTTTTGAGCCTAGACCTGGGCAATAAAGTGAGACCACAGCTCCATAAACATAAGAAAAATAAATGAAGGCTCGGTGCCTGTGGCTCAACAGGCTAAGGCGCAAGCCACATACACCTGAGCTGGTAGGTTCGAATCCAGCCCGCGCCCGCCAAACAACAATGACGGCTGCAACCAAAAAAAAAAATGGCCGGGCTACTTGGGAGGCAGAGGCAGGAGACTCGCTTGAGCCCAGGAATTGTAGGTTGCTGTGAACTGTGAAGCCACGGCACTCTATCCAGGGTGACAGCTTAAGGCTCTGTCTCAAAAAAAAAAGAAAAAGAAAAAGAAATGAAGCCAGGCCAGACACTGTGGCTCACACTTCTAATCTCAGCACCTTTGGAGGCTTGCTTGAGGCCAGGAGTTCAAGATCAGCCGGGGCAATAAAGCAGGACCCTATAATCTAAAAAAAATTATCTCAGCACAGTGGCGCACACTTGTAGTCCCAGCTACTCAGGAGGCTGAGGCAAGAGGATCACTTCAGCCCAGGAGTTTAAGGCTGCAGTGAACTATGATCAGGCTACTGCTCTCCAGCCTGGGTGACAGAATGAGACCCTATTGCTTAAAAAAATAAATAAATAAAATAATAATAATAATAATGTTGGACTAGAAGTCAGAAGACCTTGTTTCTGTGAACACCTTGACTATTTATTAGTTGAGTGATAATTGGGTGAGTCACTTGAACTTTGCTTCCTCATCTCTACAGCAGGAAACAGCCTCTTTCTCATATTACCATTGGGTCAATATTTTTGAAAAATGTATAGTTCTGAACAGTACGCAGTAAGAATACCGTAATGAAAGACAAACATTGTGTAAAATGAAAACAAGGAAAATATCTGCTTTATTTTTTGAGCCTGTAATTTTGTCTAGCTTGCTGTGCCCTGGTGGAAACAGCAGCTAACTGGTGCAACTCAGTTCAGTAGGGTGGCCCTGCCTCTTTCACTCTCCGCCACTGTTGGGGAGAAGGCAGGGCTGCTGGATGGAAGGGCTAACTCAGGATTGGTAAGGGGCTACGGTTTGTATCCTCTGAGAAAATGTTGCCTTCTAAGCAGAATGATATCTCTTTTTGGGTTACTGAGTGGGAAGGACTCTGAGGTCAGTGACTCAGTGTTGCCTTTAGGTTTCCTCTAGGTTGGTTAGGTCCTAAGCGCGCATGCCAAGTGGCAGAGCTTTAGAAAAAGAACTCAATACTTGTTAATGATGTATATTCACCTGTTAGGCTTGTATGTCTGTGCATTCGAGATAGTTAGTAGTGTTGGGAAACAAGCACTATAGCTTTCCACTGTACCCAGTTTGCCTAACTTTAATAGGGAATCATTAAAAAGCAAAGTTCTGCCTGCAGGTTTTCTGTGCTCATAAATGTAGTCATGAGGCTCAGGGTGCAATTAGGAGCCCACAGAGTGTCACTGGAAACTGAGTTATGTCAGCCTCTTCTTGCTGACAGCAGTCAGACCTCATGGCTGCAGATAGAATGCAGAAGACCCAGAGGAATGATATCTACTGACATGTAGTAAACAAATTACTGGAAAGGGGGCTCAGGCTCCTAGGCCCTGGTGTGTTATACCCCTGCTCCACTGGAGACGCCTGCCGGGCTCCAACTAAATACACATCTTGCTCATATTACATCTTATCCAAGTAAGATTTTCCATTACCACAACATAGGAGACATGAAGGGCACAGTGATTGCTAAAATCATACAAGACTAGTTGTTGGCTTTTGGTGCTGCCAGGGTCAGAAAGTCGCCTGTGTGTGATTGCGTGTAACTGTTGCATTCTTTCTTCATCTTCTTTCTTCTTTATTCACTTTCTTCAGTGAGATTTGATTATGTGCAAATCATGGCCTCACCTTTTCTGCTCCATATCCACTTGATAAGCAAATCCTGTGGAGCCTGCTATAGACATTTCTCTTGAACGTATTCCTTCTTCTTTACTGCCACTTACACTGATTGAGTTCCTTGTGGACTCTCACCAGCCTCCTCTGGTATTCCTGCCTCTGGTCCTTTTCCAACTTTATGGTCCTTACTTCTAAGGTTACTGTGTGAAAATAAATCTGTCTGTATAATTTCCCTGTGCTTAGAACCCTTCCTTGTCTTTCCTTCATGTGGCTTTCAGGACCATTTACAATCTAAAACACACTGCTTTTCCACCTCTACCTTCTGCTTCTTCCCATCCTGAACTTTTTGTTACAAATTTTCCCCTGAAAATGCTGTACTTGCTTACCTCTCCATGGCCTTGTACATACTTCCCGTCCTAACATACCTGTTCACTTTTTTTTTTTTTTTTTTTTTTTTTGAGACAGAGCCTCAAGCTGTCACCCTGGATAGAGTGTCGTGGCATCACAGCTCACAGCAACCTCCAATTCCTGGGCTCAAGCGAGTCTCCTGCCTCCGCCTCCCAAGTAGCTGGGA